>OZ022593.1:7256284-7416370 GCA_963669155.1 Arbacia lixula
CCATTTCTGGTGCATAACTTATGTCCTTTCATTGTTTATCATCCATCTCTCGATGCACCTACACCTATCCCGACATTTAACCCATTTTACCCGTTTAAAAAATACTCCTCCCTCTTAGGTTTGAAACTTTTAAAACCCTTTATTTTTGTGAAAATACAACTGGATATTTTGACAAAGATGTAACATCACCTGTTATGTGATCATTGGAAGTCATTTCCGTGTCATGGTTGAGTAAATACACTTTAAAAATCGCAGAAAATAAAGAAATATAAAATGTATTAAAACGGCATAAACAATTACCCCTGTGACTTTAAAAAATCTACTTTTTTGCCCTTAAAATTTGCCCACTCATGCATGACTAATTGGATTAATGTCATTTTCACACAGAGGTTAGTCAATAAGTTAAGGAATAATCCTGCAAATTCTTTGGCCCAAAACCACTTCGATAAAAAGTTATGCTATTTTGCTTAGGGGGGGGGGGGGGGGGGTACTTTTTTGTCGTGTTTAGAAAACAAAAACATGTGGTGAGTCCGCTAAGCATGAGGCCTTGTCTTCCTTAACTTTTTAAGGGGAAAATATATGTGAGTGTGTCCCTGATTTTGAATTGTGAATTGATTTTCGGATTCTAGGATGGCTCATAATAAGAAGTTGAAAACATCAAAGAAGAACATAATCATGATAATGGCGAACAGCCGTCTACCTCAAAATCGGATAATGTCGGAGAAAGGCCTGTTCTTACAGGGTGATGGAGCATCTGAGGCGAAAGATGATGATGAAGCCCCAATCACCCCCAACTTCTTCCATCCCCGTACTAGAAACTAAACCGCAGATAATTCTGTTTCAAGCCAAATGGTACCTAAACTACCCTGGATCCATTACGAACCCTCCCCGCAAAATATGTGTCAGTCCATTCCGTACTCGTATGCCACGGTGTGTAGATCTCGTCGAAACTATGACTGTTAAAGCGTAGTACAATGTGTGTGTGTGTGTGTGTGTGTGTGTGTGTGTGTGTGTGCGTGAGTATGTGTGTGTGTGTGTGTGCGTGCAAGCTTGTGTTATTTTACCTATCAGGTATGCATCAGATTGCACGATTTCAAGTTCAAAATTGCAAAAGCTCCCTACCGTGGGAGGGGGGTGTCCCCCCTCCCACGGTAGGGAGCTTTTGCTTCATCCTTGCTTCTTCATTTGTGTCATTTCGATGTTGCGCATCACTATGTAAGTATTGATTAGCAGTAGGACCTTCTTGCACCCTTTGACACATCCATATAACATTATCAATCCTATTCATTGATAAATGTCACCTTGAATGGGAATATCGAGTAGGAAGTGCATGCGGATAATCCAGAAAACACTCAAATTATCATTATGATAATGTTTGCAAGGACAGCAGATAAAATAGTTTTGGATGTTGTCTTACTTTTTGAGGATGCAAGGGCTTTAGGGCATTTCACGGTAACTGGCGTTACACGGCACAATTTTACACACCTTTTAATGTGTGTATCTCTCTTGCTACAAATAACTTGAGTTTGTTATTGATACAGTCAATAAAGTTAACCTTGGTGTGTAAACCGATATTAAGATTTTCAATGCAACTGCATTTGTTACACTTAAGTGAGCAAAAATGTGTCGGTAACTGACGTTACACGAAAAGGACATGCAATTTTTAGATTTCAATTTAGTAAAATTGAAATACCTCATGTCCCTGATTGGATAGAGTGATGAGTTTAATGTGTAAATATACCGATGTTACGAGATTAAAATATGTCAAAATATTGAATGTTTTGTTATTGTATTTTGAGGGCTATGATAGTTTTTTCATGACCATGTTGATAACTGACGTTACACTTACTTTTGTCATTCGATTTACATAGACAGCCATGGTTAGTTATCAGTTTGTAAGATCTCAAATCCCAGGCTTAACAAAATTAATAACATCCAACTGAAAAAAACTGCAAAAGAATTGGTAATGACTAAGAATTTCCCATATAATTGAATTTTGGTTATATGTTATCCCACATATACCATTTTATGTGTTGTTCATATACTCATTAACAGAAACGTCACAGAAAGAAATAAAGGTGGTAAATGGTCGCCTTATAGTTCCTGCATAATCCCCTGGTGCAGTGAACTTTGAAAACAAAGTAAGTTTTGAAGTAGGTCCGTTTGAAAAATGAGAGGGATGTCCATTTGCTGTGAACTTGCCCTTTAGTGAGAGTAGGTCCGTGATTTACACGGCATATTTGGTTCATTGTTATATGTGGTTCCTTTCCATATTAGCCTAGTTCCCTAGACCATGTTTGCAAATTGCTCTCATCGCTCTGTAGACGCGATGGTTTTGACGGGGGTAGGGGTCCACGCAACCAATAATTTGGGAAAATACAAATATATACAAAAATTAAGGTCATCTGGTATGCTAATGCATGATATATTGTATGCAGCTATACGCAAATTAGTCTAGTTTATATAGTTGCCTAGATCCCCCTTGCACATTGCCTTATGGCTTTCCGTTTGATGGTTTTGATTTGTTTGGCCCTAGCAGTTGCTGGAGATACCTCTTAATGGCAGCTATCTCCGCTCCAAATGTGCTTATTTCTTCTACTGCCAAAAATGACTGGCGTATGGCTAGGCTATGACACGTGTGTACTGTATGGTGGGGTGGATAAAGTGAAAAAATGTGCACTTTTGCCTACAAGCACCAAATTTGGCACACATGCATGAAATTATATTTGGAACAATACATGTATTAACTATAGAGGCATCTCAAAATATTTTCAGGGTCACCTGGGGCAGCCTCTAAAGTGTCCCAGGGGCCCTAATATATTCATTTTCATTCTTACGAAAACGCACCGCCGGACTTGAAAAAAAAAAACCTTGAAAGGAATCATCCTTAGGTAATAGGGACCTTACCTTGCTCAAATGTGTGGTCATAAGTGACAAGGGGGTGGGGGTAGCCCCTAAGCGCCCCTGGGGCATTATCTCATATTTTGGGACATTTTCTCAAGAATAAATGACTGGATTTTAACCAAAATAGAAAGGAATCATCCTGAGGAAACAGGGACCATTAGTTCTTTAACTTGTGGTGTACAAGCGGTTAGGGGCTGTGGAAGGGGGTAGCCCCCAAAACACCCCAGGGGGAAACTTTCTCTTATTTTTTAAATACTTTTTCTCAAGAATAAATAACTTGAACCATCCTCAGGTATTAGGCGCCGGGAGTAGGTAGCCCCACCCCCCCTACCCTCGAAATAAACATGGGGCCTTACATATCAAGTATTCTATTGTTATCATGGGGGGACTTCGTTCCCCCCTCAGTGCATGTATTAATATTTCAAGGGTTTTTTCTTTCGTTCTTTTAACTTTTTTTTCTACAAGCACCAAATTTTGAACATATGTTTAAAATACTATTTGGAACGATATGAGATATCATTTTGGGGCATCTAAAATGTTTTCAAGGTCGCCATTCTTCAGTATAGACACCATAAAACTTGTTTATAACCATACATAAGAAAGGTAACAGTGAAAAATCAATCGCTAGGGCTCAAAATATGAAAGAACAGTGATGCAAATACTATTTCCATATAAAATAAATACATGTATAATGGGAAATATAAACAAAATAAATGTAGTCAATCAGTTTTCAAAATTGCCACCAAAATTTGGGTAAACAAAACACAAATTGTCACATCACTAAATGTATAATAGTTTTGATTCTGAAAAGGCTAGAAAGAATAGAAATTCGTAAACAAAATCAGTGCCAACGGGAAGATATGCACTAATTACTTAACTTTGAAACATTATGTATGTTGAACTATGTGATACAAATAAATGCTGTTATTTCTTTGATAGATTAATGGTGATATACTTTTCATAATGCAAAGTCATGTTCCTCTTCAGGAGCTGCCCAGTCCTTCCTCTGTATAAACTGTTGGTCCATCGCCTTACCATATATATACCATACTACGTGGTTGGGTCCATGGCATGGCGATGGACCAAGAGTTCTGACAGACATTCCCAGCCATCATATGGACATAGTCACCAGTCCTGAGGCCTCTAAAACTAATTTCATGTGGGTGTTCCAAAGGCTGCAAGATAGCAAGATGCAAGTGCAAAAAGGCAGAGCTTGCATATGCAGCCCTTCGTTCGTGTGAAGGAGAATGTTCATCATAAATGCTAAAAATATTTATATATTTTTCATTCTAATGGAAAATCCTCACAAACGATATATATCAGATTAAAATTAATGCTTTTAGAGCCTTTGACAATAATATTATGGGTGATTTTCAGACATCAATTAAATGTTTTGTACGGATCGGTTTCGACTTATATCATCTCATAATGTAGTTAAGACTTCGACTAAAATGTACATTTGATATCTTAGATAGTTTTGAAAGTCATGTTCCTTTTTCTAGCCAATGCTTGCAATATGGACAGAAAGATCAGTGATGAAACATCAAACTCCAATTCTTTTTAAAACCAAATATTAATCATATATGCATATATCTTATATCATGTTATAGTTTGGCCCATATAATGTTTTGGGGTTGGTTTTCAAGGCCACTCTTTGTTCTTTTGTCACCACACATTGCCAATAATCTCTTTTCTTATTCATGCCCTCACTATGAACATATCTCGATCAAATGATATTTCACGTAAATTCTTGTTAATGATGTACAATGCATTCATATTGCCTCACATCGCTAATTGCAATGCGTTATGGGGTTCGTTGCATCCTCCTAAATTAGTCAGACTTCATTGTTTATACAGAACAGAATCCTCCGTATTATGTACCAGTTCTCATTACCTTGAATCTTCGTTACCCCTGTTAGAACGTTGTTTAATGTTTTTGATATAAATGCGATGCAAATCGCCTGTTTAATGCGTATAGATACTTTTCAAACCTAATGTCTCATGCACATGTTCTCATTGAATGCTGAAATTCATCAGTACAATACCCTTCAACCTGTTAAATCCCACATGTGGAAAGTTAAATACAAAATACTCTTTCCAAATCAGCCCGTTGTTTAGGTCCAGTAACCTAGAATTCATTACCAGCCCACATTCAGAATGCTTAGTTTCGTAATTCTTTTAAAATCAACTTGTAAACAGTGTCAAAATAAAATTTAAGTCAAATTACAAAGGTTAACTGACTGGCAATGGAAGCCACGTTGCTCAGTAATGTGTTTCTTTTGTAATAGCTTTAAACACCACCTGGCCGAGTTCATTCGACTCATCTTCTAAAAGCCCTTATACCATATGTTTTATAATACAGGTAACCTAGGCTCTGTGGCGCACTGGATGCATCGCATTCTTAAAATCTTTTGTCTATCCTTTTCGCAGCTAGGAGCCGTGCCTAATTTATTGTTCCCGCGTTTTTTCGGTTTGCCTGATTTTGCCCTAAGGGTATTATGTAATAGTAAGTGACGTGAGCACATATGGGAGAACATGATTGGTAGATTTTGTCTTGGTATGATGGAACGAGGGTCCGAGAGTACACGAGTTTGAGGAAGTGGTGTGAGAAGCTATTTTGTCGTGATTGACGGAAGACCTGTTTTGTCACCCACGGGGAGGAGTCCTGTGTGCGGGAGAGAGAGAGTCGGGGAAGTCTGGGGACTTGCTGCATGAGAGTGAGTGTATCCGCCCCAACTCTAGCTGCCACTGTTTCTGCTGTCATGAGCGGGAAGTGCAGACGGCTGTCGTGTGGACACAAATTCCTCCGGGAGGCAGGCAACAGGGTCTTCAATTCTTCAAAATAACTGTAAGTCTGAAACATGCCAGTTTGCGGGGGGTTTCTACAATTGTTTAATTTCTGTATAGTCAAGTCTTTCAGATTGAAGTTTGGCTTTGTAAAAATCAGTGCTTTCAACTAAAGTGAACATTTGAAATGCAAACAATTTCTGACACGAGAATTACCATTTCAAATTGAATGATTTCTTCTAGTTCGAAAACTGAACGTATGTATTTTTCAGCAAAAACTGAAATGTGTTTAATTAGTAGTCAAATGTCATAAACGTCCTCTTTTGGCAAGTAACAAAAGTCGGCCATTTTATGTCAGCCATGTCGAACTTTGAGGAAGCCTATATTGTTTGGTATTTCTCATTGATTGGTACCACCGTGTATTTACGGCATATATTTATATTGGGATGAAAATGAGAACTACTTTAGCGTGGCTATATGTTTTGATAATCAATGGTTTATGCAACTTACGCATTTTGTTACCAAGCGGTCATGGTTGCTAGCATGGTTAAATGGAAGTATAATGTACATAGCAGAGGTATGAATCATTCTAGTACTGGACATTATTATGCTAGTAAATGGCTATTATGCTAATCGGAGATATCGGGGAGATATCCGGTTGCTGGGTTTTTTTTTCGAAGTCTATTTGGTAAACCAAATGGTGTGATTATTGTCATTTTAAGATGTCGTGTACTTTACAAGATATAAAGTTAAAGCGTACAAGTTATACTTGGGTTGAATATATACTTATGATGCGGTGTAACTATATTTCAGACGTAATCAAGGGTTCAGCCATCACGTGCCCTTGCACCCAGACCGGGCGGTGACTGTTCGGTTTCCTGGTCTCCCTCATCGACGTCGCCGAGCATCGAGGGTCGCAACTACAACCACCTCAGCTCGGGCATCGACGTCCTACCGTGTAACCTCGACAGCGGGTCTTTTCACTTTTGATGAACTCGCGCTTCAAAAATCAACGTTATCGCGATCGCGTCGTTAAGGCAACCGGGTTGTATTGACGCTGCACACTGCGCTGAACATTATCAACCGGCCATATGCAGGTTTTGATATCTGTACCGAAGATAGTTTGATGTAAACCCATAATTTCATATTACTTTTGATATATATATGACTAGTGAACAGTCAATCGGAAAATATTTCATTGTTTATCCATCCTCATTCCTATTTAAAGATTATTGTATTGAGGCAACATTTCACTGTTCAGTTCAATTGCTATGTGTATGTTATTGCGTTTCATTATAATCTGATTATTTCATGCATTCCTTATAATTAAAGTTTCATTTTGAAACTACATAAACATTAGTTCCGATTTTTATTCTTTATTTATTTCATTTATGAAAAACCCCACAATGTGACAAACAGCATTCCTCCTCTCTAAATACTCTTTACCTGGCGCAACATAGAATAAAATAAGTTAACAGGTTTAGCTCCCCGGTGTAATTATTTTATTTATCTCCATGCTCTTTTCACACAGGTGTACCCAATTTATCAAGCCACTGAGGCATTTACGGGTTAACCTTTTTCTGCATTGTTTATACTTGACCCGTGCTCGTATTGAGCATTCTCATTTGACTCATGCATACTTATTTGCAGTAGAAAATCCACCTCAATGCTTATCATGTAATTATACACTAACAATTAAACACATTCTCCTAGAATGTGTTGAACTTGCAAATATTCGTATTAACTTTTTGATTGTCCTGACCTCAACAAATTATTTAGAGATATTTCGCGATTATGTGTTATAAACTTTCTAAAGAAGATCAATCTTTACACTAGATTTTAAGTGGGAAACTGTTCGTATCCCAATCACAACAGGTATACCCTTGGGCAAGGTATTTTATTCCAATTGCCTAGTCTTTCGGAGGAGACTTTAAACCGTCGGTCCCGTGTAGAGGAGAGTCACACCATTGGCACGTTAAGAAACCTGCTTCTCTTTTCATAAAGCGTAGGGAAGTTATCCCGAGGAAGTAGTTAACATATTGATTCATTTCTGATTTATAATCCTGCTCAAATTCTGTAAATCACATTAGGGAAACTTGAATTGTATAATCTTTTTAGATGAACTGTTCGACATTTATATGACGCTCAAGTGTTAGTAGTGTCGTTCATTTCTTATCAATCAATCAATCAATCAATCAATCAAGCAAGCATTGTTTATACTTACATCTCTGCAATATTCATGTTGTGCAGTTGTTTATTAATCGACGCTATTGTCGATCAGTCACTATTTATATTTTCCTCAGCAGCCACGTGTACGCCGAGATACTCGACCTGATGGATGCATCAGATCCTGTACAGTTGTATTCTCTCCAGGGATAGCTACGAGGGTATCTACTCGCACGCCGCCAACAACTCCTTTACGCAGTTTGTCATTAAGAGGGTTGCAGAGACCTACTATTGGCTGACCAAAAAGTACACCATGGATAGCATCGTCAAGGTGAGCTTGAAGAGTGAACTCTCCCGTGAGCATTGGCTTGAAGATGTGTAGTAAGCCAATGTGGTTTTCAGGGAATGGTAATGTAAGAGTTAAAGGTCCGTCTCATTGGTGGAGATAGCATAGATAAGTTACAGAGACTTACAGGAGACTTGAAAAAATCAAACGCATTCGAATTCACGATGACTTCTCGGAGACCCGTCTAGTCTCGCGGAGACTTGGTCTCAAACAAGCCACATATTTCTAACATTTTACAAGGCATAAACTCAGCAGTAATTTACATCTTGGAGAATCATAATTCATAATGATTCATTAATGTATGAAGGAAAGTGAGAATTCCATAAGAGTTTCCAAAGAAACAAAGCAGAGTTTATTAACGGTCCTATTGTTCTGCATTGTCCTTCAGGTGAATGAGATGTTTACTGGCCGCCCGGTCAAGGCGCCCGCCCTGAACCTCTTCTCTCGCGATGACCCGATCGCCACGGCCAAGGAAAACGACGAGTTGGTCGAGTAGTGGCGCAAGCATGTGGAGAGCGACCTTGACGCCAAGTGTTGCAGAGCTCCCCACTTTGCGAAGCACAGTGACGAGTAGGAGGAGAGCGTCTACGGCTTTATGGGCAAGCTGACACTGCAGCGCTGCCGCACGTTCCAGTTAGAGAAACTCAGCAGTAATTTACATCTTGGGGAATCATAATTCATAATGAATCATTAATGTATGAAGGAAAGCGAGAATTCCATAAGAATACCGTCGTCGGCGGGGACGCTACTGTAGGAAGCGCCAAAGCAGGCCGAATTAAAGTAGAATGAGTGAGGGAGATTGTCGAGAACTCGCGCGGAGCTCAACAAATGAAGACTAGGCTAAATCTTCCTAAAGGAGCGGTCACTATAGACTGTAGTATGGACTTTGCCACGAGTGAGGGAGATGATTAATCCGCGCAGCCAGCTTGACAAATGAAGAAACAAGAGATGCCATTACAGGATGGACTTTTGTGACATTTGACGAAATGGTAAGGGAGAGAGAGAGAGCCCGCTGAGCTAGCGCAACAAATCAACTCTAAATCTTGCCTAAAATAAAAGTCACGATGAATTTAAGGATGGGCTTTGGAACGATTTGAAGAGAACGCGCAGATGTAGCTCAACTAATCAACGCTACATCTCTCCTTAAGGAGAGGTCATTGAAGGGTGGACTTTCCCAAAGAGGAACACCGGGGTAACTCCACACATGTCCTATATAAATATCAGCGACACATCTCTCTCTTGATTATTAAAGCTGCGAGCTTTAGGATTGACGGGTCAGAAATAACCGCCAATCATAATTGTTTACACGCAGAAACTCGCACATCATTATTGAACCAGCGGACTGCATCTCCTTTGGGGTATTGAGCATTAGTTTATAACTGATCCAGGGGAACGAAAGGTATTTTGTATCCACCCATTGGACAGTCAGTATAGACATGTTCACTGTAATAGCGGATCACATTCAGATATGCCTAGAACGAATATGCACCTAACTTGTGACATATGACTCGAGTCATATAGCTGTATGTGTTATGTCACACAAAGACGAATGTTTCATTATCATGTATGTATATTATGAAACTGATATGTGAGCCAAGAATCTGAAGGTTGAGATTTTGTACGTCGTGTACTGTGTAAAGTTTACTTGAAAGAGTTTGGATTGATGAAAAAGAACCAGGGGTATGGGGCATGGGAAGGATTATTAAGTTGATAAGCATCCTGACTGACTGGTTTACCATGATATGCAATTGATACAAAGAGCTCAGTACAGAGAACTGTGTGGCACTCCATGATCGCCTACGTCACACGACAAAGCACCCAGAGAGAGAGAGATGGTATATCAAGCAGTCATATTAACAATCAAGATAGCCAGACCACAAGGCAAATCATGATCGTTGAATCATTTCACGAAAAGTTGGATTGCATGCATGAATACTTTTGAACAAATAATGACACCACCTCTCTTAACCCTGATACTACCGGGGTATTCCAAAGAATGTTAGAGTGGGGGGGGGGGGGGGGGGGAAGGGGGCATTATGGGCATGGGCCGCTCGATTCCCTCAATGATTTTTTTTTTTATAAGGGTCAAGAATTATGTATTCTACAAGTTTCTACAAGTGCTACAAGTATAGCTAAATTTACGAAAGTGCCTTTCTTTTTTAAATTCAATAATGTATGCTCATTTATGCAAGAAATCACTAGATAAAGCCTCACGAATATCAATTTCTGGTATGTCTTTCAAAAATCCCTCATCGATTCCTAAAAAAAAAGATAGGTAGTGGTAATTATTTCTCACGTATTTCATTGTTTTTCGTCAAGCGCATTTTGCGATTTGGGTGTGTGTGTGAATGTGGGTATATGTGGGTGTTTGTGTGTGTTGTAATTATTTACACTACCTATTAGAAAAGTATTTACATAAAATGGGAAATCTCCTGCATAATTTTGTCCATATAGTTGTGCTCAGTCATATAGGAAAATTGCGAAATTTCAGTGACATGTGTTTGGTAACGTAATCTGATATCGGCACGGTAGGTCCGATCGTCATAAATTTGGTATCAAAATGTGCGGAAAGGATCAGAAAAAAAAATCATGTTCGTTTCGAAATATTGAGGTGTTCGGAAGTACCGAAAAAATATTGACGGGGGGGGGGGGGGAAATGCACCCCGTGAGTATTAGGATTAAAGGATTATGTGAAGCACGTTGAATTCTGAATACTGCACATATAAGGGGAAGTCGTCCCATGATGTATTAGTGTAAGAGACCGGCGGCATGGATCATTCTTCGACACATATCCCCGTCACACACACACCTGTGTTGCAAGTAATAACATGTGAAGTGCACAGTATTGGTGCAAGAACACACATGGAATTCATTCTCTATAAGAAGCAGAATAATTGTGGTTGTATTTAATTGAGGAAAGCAATGCTTGAACAAACTATTTCTCTCTCAAATGACATTCTATTGCATGTGAATCTCCAACGATAGCTATCCATCATGTACATTGTATATCTATGTATTCATATAATCAGAATCAGTGTTGGCGTGTGTAAAGTATCTAATTGGTGATTCAAATGGCCTAGCTTCTTTGCATTGTAGAGTGTACAGCTCGGGTTTTCTTGATTTCCCCCGAGGTGTCCCTTCACATATACATATATAATTCTCTCTGCTTGTGATCTGCGTCGGGTTTCGTTGAAACTCCTTGCGTCGGACGCAAGGACCACGCAGGGAAGGATCGTAGAAGTTGGCAAACAAGCTGCCAACTCCACGTAGAAAAACACGGACGGCCGGTTGTGACCATGGCATAAGGGATCCTAGTATAACTGTACTTATCTTTTAAAGGATGGAATAAATAAGATCTTAATAAGTTATATTTCTAAGCGTTTAATAAAGACAGCATTATAAAAGTACAGGTATGTAGTTTTAATTTTTAGTTCTTGAAATAAAATGTATGTTTGTCACATATCCCACCTAATATCCCTCATTCTCATTTTCAATTTCATATTGTAATAAATTATTTTACTTTCTTAATTACTCCGATTTTAGTTGTATTTTTGTTGGGAGGGGGGGGGGGAGGCTCAGCCAGCAAATAATATGTAAGAAAACAACATGACATTTTTTTTTATATTCAGGAGGGTTTTGTCGACAATTGCCAAAGTGTTGCATCACTGTTTGAGTTTTGACTAGGACAATTCCCTGCATCCACAATATAGATATTTGAGTGTTTCCTTCATCAAAACAATGAGCATTTACATGATTATACATGGATCAGTTTCATCATTACCGTATTGATATATGTTCTGAATTTGAAAATGTTCATGTATTCAAGAATAAAAACTATATCTTTGGGGAAAATAAGCAACCGTCTACGTCTGCTTATCTGAATGTAGAGTACCGAAGTGTGACGCCATTTGAGCATTATTGTCAAGACAAATGCCTCTAAACAGTACGGGCAGAACAAGCAGCGGTGATTACAACGGGGAGTCTAATTGAGAATGTTGGACACTTGCCCGATATACAATATTTGACAGGTAAACCTCTCAGTGGAGTGAATTTCTTTAGAGCCAATTTGTCTTGACAACATGTTCATATGACGACACCACTTCGGTACTCTGCTTGCATCGGAAGAGAAAAGAACAACGAAGATGGCTTTAGAGAAAGAGAGGTGTGGGGGGGGGGGGGGGGGGTAGAGAGAGAGAGGTGGGGAGAGCGGAGGTTGGGAGAGAGAGAGAGAGAGACGGAGAGAAAAGCAAGCGCCATGGAAAAGTAGTAACATTTCAATGGCCAATTATCTCGCAGCATATAAGATGTCATATCATAGTTCATGTTACTACAAGATTGTATCAGATTTAGAGGGCTCTCGGGTCACTTTCAGGATACATTTGGGCAACAAATCCCCGACTCCCCCATGTAATTTTTTTCATAAATTGCAAATTTCTTTATATCAAAAAGAAAATTAACTCAGTAATAGATAGAAACTTGTTGACAATCTGCAAGTATATATGTATAATACTCTTTGAAAAGGTACCAACATCAGCAATCGGTCTGTTGGCTCAGTTGGAAGAGCGTGAGACTGATAACCTGAAGGTCGTGAGTTCGATTCCTGACATAGATGCTCTTTTGGTTTTTTTCTCGTTGATTTGAAACTAATAGTCTATACGCTAAAATCACCAAGCAAAACCACCGACGTCTTATAGCCTAGTGGTAGGGTAAGCGCCGGGACTACCTCACACTCGTGCTAGCGAGCACGGGTTCGAAACCCGCTAACTCCAAGGTTGCAAAACCAAGGTTCAAGGATTGTCGGATGGCCCGGCAAAGGCATTGGGATCACCCTTGTTCCTCCCCTAAAGAGTTAGAGTCTATAGTTTTTATAGGCTATAGTTTTTAGGAGGTAGGAAGGGACATGCGATGGGCCGGTCGCCATACCAGAAGGGAACTAATGGTAGTCGGTAAGGGTTATGAGCTTAATTGCGGAAGCCCGAAGTCACGACACCTGAACTCCTGGCAACCATCGCTTAACCTTTTATTTTTGTTGTTGTTGAAATATTGATTTAATTGTTGTTTTCCTTCTATCAACCAGAGCCTTATCATCTTTGTTGTTCCGTTTTTCATTATTCCATATTCCTCTCCTTATTACTTTTCTGCCCGTTTTTTTTTGTCCATTGATTTTCTACACTTTCCTGGAGCATGTTGCATATAGGTTTTAAATTATTCTACCTTACCATCAATGGTAGCTACCAAGAAAACCTATCTGCAACATGGCCCCCCAGGACGAAAAACCAGTAGAAACCAGTAGAGAAAAACCATTAGAATCTCTACTGGTTTCTACTGGAAATTTTCTACTGGTTTGAATATGGAAAGTGAAATGATTTCCAGTAGAAACCATTAGAAAAATGCCAGTAGAATACCAGTAAAAACCAGTAGAAATCTGTACTGGATCCAATACAAGACCAATAGAAGACCAGTAGAATACCAGTAGAAACCAGTAGGAATCTCTACTGGATCCAATAGAAGACCAGTAGAAACCAATAGGAATCTCTACTGGATCCAATAGAGCTTCCTACTGGTTTCTACTGGAATTTTTCTACTGGTTTGAATATGGAAAGTGAAATGATTTCCAGTAGAAACCATTAGAAAAATGCCAGTAGAATACCAGTAGAAACCAGTAGGAATCTCTACTGGATCCAATAGAGCTTCCTACTGGTTTCTACTGGAATTTTTCTGCTGGTTTGAATATGGAAAGTGAAATGATTTCCTGTAGAAACCATTAGAAAAATACCAGTAGAGTGCCAGTAGAAACCAGTAGCAGTTTCTCCTGGATCCATCAGAATACCAGTAGAAACTAGTAGAATACCTACTGGAGCCATCAGGAGACCAATAGGAATCAAAATTAAAAATATTGATGAAATATCGATTTAAATTTAGAATATGATAATCCGAATTATGGCATATTCCCTTATCGTTTTAACCTAATCCTATCCTATCCTGTATTTATTCCTATTCTATCCTATGCCTATCCTAATTTCTACTCTTTCCTCCACAGACTTTCATATATATATAGCAGTACGGTTATAAGGTTCATAAGATATTGGTTACTCTAACTTACCTTTAAGAAGATCATTTTTGTTGTTGTTATCATCATTGTCTTCACTTAAGTAGGTGACATTCACTATTTTATGTTTAAACTTGAAATCATTACTTGGTAAAATTCCTTTTATCTGGTTAGGTGGAGGTTATCTGTTTAAAAGTACAAAATTAGGACACGTAAATACATGCATGAATATTCATGAGCATCTCTATTTCTATTGGTTTCTATTGGTTTCTACTGGTCTCCATTACCAGTAGAATTCACTGGTCTCTAATGGTTTCTACTGGTTTGACTTAGTATTTTTCACACTCCTTTTCAAACCATTAGATCTCACTGGTTTCTATTGGTTTCTACTGGTTTGACTTTGAATTTTTGACACTCCTTTTCAAACCATTAGGTCTTACTGGTTTCTATTGGTTTATACTGGTCTCCACCAGTAGAATTCACTGGTCTCTAATGGTTTCTACTGGTTTGACTCTGTATTTTTCACACTCCTTTTCAAACCATTAAGTTTCACTGGTCTCTAATGGTTTCTCCTGGTTTGACTTTGAATTTTTCACTCCTTTTCAAAACATTATATCTCACTAGTTTCTATTAGTGTGAAAAAAGCAAAGTCAAACCAGTAGAAACCATTAGAGACCAGTGGATTCAAATGGTATTGAAGACCAGTAGAAACCAATAGAAACCAGTGAGATCTAATGGTTTGAAAAGGAGTGTAAAAAACCCAAAGTCAAACCAGTAGAAACCATTAGAGACCAGTGGATTCGAATGGTATTGAAGACCAGTAGAAACCAATAGAAACCAGTGAGATCTAATGGTTGAGAAGGAGTGTGAAAAAAACAAAGTCAAACCAGTAGAAACCATTAGAGACCAGTGGATTCGAATGGTATTGAAGACCAGTAGAAACCAATAGAAACCAGTGAGATCTAGTGGTTTGAGAAGGAATGTGAAAAAACAAAGTCAAACCAGTAGAAACCATTAGAGACCAGTGGATTCTAATGGTAGTGAAGACCAGTAGAAAACAATAGAAACCAGTGATAGATCTAGTGGTTTGAGAAGGAGTGTGAAAAAACACAATTAAACCAGTAGAAACCATTAGAGACCAGTGGATTCTAATGGTTTCTACTGGTCTTCAATACCATTAGAATCCACTGGTCTCTAATGGTTTCTACTGGTTTGACTTTGTTTTTTTCACACTCCTTCTCAAACCATTAGATCTCACTGGTTTCTATTGGTTTCTACTGTTCTTCAACACATTAGACTCTACTGGTTTCTACTGGTTTCTACTGGTTTGATTTCGTAGTTCCTCTTCAGACCAGTAGACTCTACTGGACCAGTAGAAACCAGTAGACGGTCTCTACTGGTTTCTACTGGTTTCTATGGGAATTTCGACCTGGGCCTGATCTCTGATATCATCCAATCTTTCTTATTTGCACAGAGTAGAGGGTATCCTCAACCAGCAAGGCTATCATTCAATCCTACAGCGTAAGGCCTTCTCTTCAGGGAAACGCCTGATCGGAGGAGGGTTCTTTTTTCCAGTAGGACAATGACCCAAAGCACACGTCAAGACTATTCAAAGAATATGCAAAGGCTACTTGAAGAAAAAGGAAGAGACACAGGTCCTGGCAATCATAGATTGGCCGCCCCAGTCTACAGATTTCAATCCCCTTTCTTGTCATTTATGTTTTTGAATTAAAAAAAGAGGTTTCTATACAAGTGAAACACCAAGTATTGGTTAATTTTATTTGTGTGTTTGACTTCTAACTAGGAAAAGGAAAAAATGAATGAAGCTACGCATTTAATCCTGTATAATGGTGAAAAACTCTGGATATATAGATTACGCGAATGTAATAAAAAGTTTAGCATTTTGAGAAAATGCCATATTGACTGGTAGGCAGCCATTTAATAGAGTATAACTTTGTAAGGATAAAATGTACATTCTTATATACTATTCACTTTAAAACAAAACTTGAACTATGCTACGAGCCTGACTATCAATAAAGCCTACCAATTATACACTGAATGCAGGTGTTCCTAAACTTTTGGAGTTCAGTGTATCTCTCTTACATTCTCTCCCACTACATATTCCTCTTACTTTCTCTCTCCCTATACGGTACATACAGCTGGCCACCATACCGTACCGGGTAGGCAAGCGAAGGAAGGGCAGACCACAGCGAAGGTGGATAGAATCAATCAATGGATAGATGGAGCAGCCAATCTACTAATTAACACGGGCTGCGACAGGTAGATGCTGCTGCGGGAATATACATTTTTATGATTTATTCAAAGAAGAAATGTCAATTACAGTACATGTATGTAAAGAAAACAAATCATAAAAGCGAAAATAAAATTGAAGAAAAAAACGGGGTAAGAGAAGCACTATCATAATGATCAAAAGTGGTGCATGTAGTTGCAAAATGATGAGTAAAGCACAACCCTGTCACATCAAACCTCGTAGGAGAAGGGGTGAAGTTGATAGTCTTTATGGTTTTTGGAAAATAGATATGAAGGACTGAAAATATGTCTTTTTTTTACAGAATGGTGGCAAGATCGTCACGCTTGCGAGACGATAAATCTTATGCTTTTGTTCAGATGCATATGGATAACTTCAGATGCTTACGAATAGAAAGTTTGGATGATATCAGAGATCAGGGCCATGTTGGAGATATGTTTTCTTGGTAGCTACCACTACATTTAAGTTACAATAATTGAAAACCTATATGCAACATCCTCCTGGAACTGACAACAAAGTGGAAATAATACATGTAATAATAATAATACATGATGCTTCTGGCAGAAATACCACGTGGGCTCACATGTGTGGTGCACAATGGGGGTTACATGAAGTCTGTGTAATTTTCAATGAGGCACAGAAAAGAAGCGGCCCGAATGGAGAAGTAAACAAAATATACTTTTGCCTGGAGTAGATTTTTGAGTAAGTGATTAATGACAAAACGACTGATAGTCTGCAATCGTTTAATTGAGAAAGAAAAATGGAGAGCAAGGGGATACCTTCTCGGTTAAGCCAATAATTCAGTTTATATGATGGAACCTTTTTTTTTTTATTGAAATGGGCAGAAAGAGAAGTTTTGAACAACATTAATCTTCAATAAAATCTAAGAAAACCAAGTACTTAGTTCACAACATCGACGATCCTGCCCCACAATGTACAGCAGATGGCACAGAGCTCCAAAGAACTCAGGATTTTAAGTACCTTGGAAGTTGGGTAGATAGCGCAGACAAGGACATCAGTGTGAGAAAGGCGTGGAAAGCACTGAATGGAATGTCCAAAGTATGGAAATCAAACATGCAGAGGGAACTCAAGATTAGGTTATTCATCGCCACTATCGAGTCAATTTTGTTATAATTTGGCTCCGAAACCTGGTCTCTGACAGAAGCTCACGAAAAATCACTGAATGGCACCTATACCCGCATGATCCGCGAGGCCCTCAACGTACACTGGTCAAGTCACACAACAAATCAAGAAAGCTGTACGGGAAAATCCCACTAGTTAGTGACAAGATAGCGTCTAGAAGACTGCAGCTTGCTGGACATTGCTTCCGCCATCAAGAACTAAGCACCCAGAGACTGTTATTATGGGAGCCGACTCACGGCAAGCGAGGACGCGGTAGGCCCAAAACCTCCTACAACGACACACTAAAGAGGGACACACGGTGCTACCAACACTCAGGAGTTTGCGACCCTAATGACAGATCGGGAGGTGTGGCGAAGAATAGTGATTGATCTGCAAGTGCCGATCAAGTGAGTGTGTGAGTGAGTGAGTGTTATGTTTAACTTTAAATCAATTTGAAGGGACAACTTTGCCATATATAAAGCATCACATTGCTAGTACTGCAGAACTTACTTATTGGTTACCATTATTTGCTTTAGTATACAGACTGTGCATAGAGAATGTCCATGCTATGTAAGCCTAATTCTGACATCAAAGTAAAAATGCTAGGAATCACCATTATCATTTAATCTTTCAAGTTCAGATTTTATTTAAATCTTTGCATGAGACCATTCACAAATATCTCCTTATGGGTAACAATGTGACTAATCACATATTTATATACGTTTAACATGATTCATCAAAACACTGATTGATACAGAATATAGTTTGTTTTAAACTATCAAACATGAATAAATATTGTGTCCCTTGAAAGTGTAAAACATAAAAGTGAAGGTCTAAGAAATATGCCTGACTAAATTACACAGAGATTAAAAAAATACACCGTTTGTTATGAATATAAGCAAAATATGTGCCCATTGTGTAAAACCTGATTTTGCTGTATGATTTCATTTTCTGTTCAGGTGGAGGGGGTAGGCTTCGAATTTCTTGCATTTAATTATTCTAGAATATTATGCTCTACCAGATAACAATATGTAACAACAATGTTTTTGAACAATTACACAAAGACTTTGAGTAGGTACTGCCATTTTAAAAAGGATCTTGTCCTTCTCAAAATGGGTATGCTTTAGACCAGCAAATCCAGTGTACACACACATTTAGTACTTGACATTAACAGAATATACACAACACATTAAATAAACAGATGCTTTGTGATGATGGATGTCAACATATTGATGCATTTTTTCTTCAATTCCTTCTTAAACACATCTCCAGACACAAAGTAATACATGCATGGGCGGAAATCCCGGGGGGATGGGGGGGGGGGGGTCGCGTCCCCCCCCCCACCATTTGGAAAGGGGGGGGGGGGGACACAATATCAAACGTCCCCCCCCCACTATTTTCGGTCGGATTAATTTTTTTTCGAAAAACGTCATAACCCCCCCCCCCCCCACCATTTCGAAGGGGTGCGGGGACAGAATATCAAATGTCCCCCCCACTATTTTCGGTCGTGTACCCCCACGAGACTGAGCGGATTAAATTTTTTTCTAAGAACGTCATACCCCCCCCCCCCCCCCCCCCACTGAGAGCATTTTTCAGAGACTGGGCAGAATAAAAAAAAATGAAGGAAAAGAAACAACTCCCCAAAATCCCATCACTACCCCCCC
This sequence comes from Arbacia lixula, assembly GCA_963669155.1. Classification (NCBI taxonomy): domain Eukaryota; kingdom Metazoa; phylum Echinodermata; class Echinoidea; order Arbacioida; family Arbaciidae; genus Arbacia; species Arbacia lixula. The sequence continues at coordinate 7,275,592 of OZ022593.1, forward strand.
CCCCCCCCGCTCAGCTATTTCTTGAGGAAAAACATGTCCCCTCCACCTTCGGGGAGCGATTTCCGCCCATGAATACATGTATATGTACATTAAGTTGTTAACAAATGTGTATGTTGAGTTGCAACACTCATGCATCCATCACACGGTTAAAAGAATAACTTATACAGCACCAGATTCAGTTTGAATATACACTTACAAAATAAGTGATAATATGTAAAAAATGAAAGAAGAAAACAAATAACATTTCTTCTATAAAAACAAAAAGGCTTACGCTAAAGACACACCCACTTCACCTGTTTAATGAATGCAGTACAGACATGATCCAATGAACACATTGGTATCACATGTGTGAGCTCTCCTGACCACATTATGGTCTGCTTTCATGTTATCGAAATATTCCAAAAAACCTGCACTGATCGGGCTTATAAGGAGACTTGATAACCTCCCTTTTCTGCAGGGTGCCTCTTCCTTCTCGTTTCAATAAAGTACGACAAATCTAAACTTGAATATGTGATAAGAGGGTGATAAAGTTCCAACTCTCCCCCAGTCCAAGGTCAGTATTTGCCCCCTTTGAGAATGGTTGAGTACTGAATATCACAAACTACTTCCAAACCCTATATTAACCAAGGACAAATAATCCATAAACAGTACATGTATAAAACTAAATTTTTTCAAAATGTGACAAAGTGCATTGTACTGTTTAGCAATGGCATTCACTGTAATCGTGGACGTATAAGTTTGTGTAATGTGAACATCTTTGACACAATGTTGATACAGCAGTTTCTTGTTCACATTTTGCAAGATTCAAATGAAATTCTGGCATGCTTTCACACATCTCTAACATGCCCATATTTGGCATGAAATTCATTGTGTGTTGAACAAACCTGAATATTAAGATTTGCAGCATTGAGATGAGCATCAGAGCATGAATTTTGAGAGCACTGTGAGATTCACTATACACATCAACAGCCAGTATTTCACATAACACATATTTCCATGGAACATCAACACATGTACAGCAACGGGGTATTCAGATGGAGTAATGCAAAGAGACTAGTAGAATAAACAAAGGTTGTTGTTGATAATTAATGCTGGATAACAAACAAACTAAAGGCACATTCACAAATAGTTGTTTAAATATAGCTCTATGGGGACAACCCACACCCACAGTGCCTTGTCAAAAGGCTATATCGACTCTAGTACAGCATCTCTATGTACAGTTAATACTGAAAGGCTGTCAGTGATTCAAAGATGTGGAGGTGGTGATAAAAGTAATTGCGCATTAAAAATGGTTGCTCACTTCAATTAGATATTAGCGTGCGGAAAGTTGCTCGCTAGCGGTGTGCGATTCCTGTGCTTATCTATGGGAAAGTGTCTCGTTCTCTCAAGCCATAAATTGAAGTTAGCGATTATTTCCGATCGCCCAAAAGTTTATGCGAAAACGATACTTGGTCAGTCGGAACGATATCTGCCTACGAGTAAGCAAATAATCAACGTTGGTGAGGGTAATGGGACGAACTATCACTTCCGAGGCGATCTTGGTTGGTTGGTTTATTCATTTCATTAAAAACATATTTACAAGATAAACAACATATATTCATAACACACGCGAGATAATCAAACATGAAGTAAATATAGCCATAATATAACAAAGTGAAATGAAGAGAACTTCATAGAAAGGCCATGAGGCCTTGTGGGGGAAAAAGTCCTCGAACATAATATAATAATAATAGGGCACAAAAGATAACATTTAACTACTCATTCACACAAAAGGATATTTAGATAAGACATACAGAAGATCAATATTTATGTAATAAGTAAGTTTTCAACATTTTCTTAAACATTTGTAACGAAAAAGCAGGTACGAATGTTAATAGGTAGTGAATTCCAAACTTCGGGGAGATTATATCTTACTGATTTTTTGGCAAAGGTTGTTTTTAGTTTGAACAAATGGAATGAATTACGGGTGTCATACTGATGTACATTACTATTTATACAAAACAGTTTAGAAATTAAGTGAGGCAATTTATTCTTGAAGTACATGAATCCTAATAATGCAATATGATACAAAAACAAATCATTAAATTTCAAAACATTCAATTTTTTAAACAGAGGGGCTGAGGATGCAAGATGGTGACTATCTGTACAAATCCGAACTGCTTTTTTCTGTAACTTAATTATGGAATTTATCTTAGATTGATTACAGTTGCCCCAAACGACAACACAATATGATAAATAAGGTAAGATTAAGGTATTATATAATACGATAAGGACAAATGTCGGCACAATATGTTTTAATTTGAATAAGATTCCTATACACCTAGACACTTTACTAATGACATAATCTGCGTGGGTATTCCAGTGTAAATTAGAATCGATATATATACCTAAAAATAAAACAGTGTTACATTTCTTGATGGGATGTGAACAGAGTGTTATATCAATATGTTGCAATGTATTATATATGTTATTTGATCTATTACAAAAAGTAACAAAATTAGTTTTCTCAAAATTTACAAGAAGTCTATTAACGGAGAACCAAGTGGATACTTTATCTATTTCAATTTCTATGTTTTCTTTTATACCAACATCACTTCCTTGGGTATAAAAAATAGTAGTGTCATCCGCATATAATATAAAATCAAGTATGTCAGAAGAATTAGTTATGTCATTAATATAAATCAGGAATAAGAGGGGACCTAATATTGAACCTTGAGGTACACCTTGTTGAACTGAACTACAAGTTGATGAGAAATTTAAAAATGAAGTGAACTGACAACGATCAGACAAATAACTTTTAAACCATTGTAAAGGTGTGCCACGTATACCATAGTAATTTAACTTATACAATAAAATATCAAAATTAACTATATCGAAAGCTTTGGATAGATCCATAAAAACCCCTATACCAAAATTATTTTCGTTAATAGCAGAAACAATTTTACTTTGTAAATCAATTAATGCATGAGTAGTAGAGTTATTTTTCCTGAAACCATATTGCGAATTAGAAAGAATATTATACTTACATAAGAATGAATATGTTCGATTATAGATACATTTTTCTAGTATTTTTGATAAACATGGCAAGATAGAAATAGGCCGATAATTTTTCAATAGATGAGAATCACCTTTTTTATAAACAGGAATAATTTTAGCAATTTTTAAATTATTTGGTACAGTTCCAGTGTCAATTGATAAGTTAAAAATATATACCAGAGGTTTTGCAATTGTGTATATGATTTTCTTAACAATATTAACATTAATCACATCAAAATCATATGAATTACTGTTTTGCAAGGAATTACACAAACTTATTACTTCATACTCACTGATGGATTCAAAAAATATAGAATGAGAATAATTGTCTTTCAAATAAGAATAAAACTTTACATCAGTATTACAAGAAGGTAATGAATCTAAAGCTGTTCGGCAACAATTAAAAAAGTATGAATTAAACTGTTCTGATATTACCTGGGGATCATCTATTTCCCTATTATCACATATAAAATATTTTGGAGTGTTACTAGATTTCTGAAGAATACAATTTATGGTAGACCAAGTGCGTTTAATATCATTTCTAGCGTCATTTAATCTATCACAATAATATTTCTTTTTAGCATGGCGAAGGAGATTATTGACTTTATTTCTGTATTTTTTAAATCGATTTTCTGTAATGGGATTTTTATAATATAAGAATTGTTTATATAATTTATTTTTCTTCCTTTTATAACGAAGAAGTTTAGCAGTGACCCATGGTTTACGAATTTTGTTTTTCTTCAATGTTTTCTTCTTAAATGGCAGGTGTTTATCTAATAAAGGTAATAATATATGTATGAATAATTCATAAGCGGCATTTACATTGCATGTAGCATATACCGGTGACCAGTCTATTTTACACAGTTCATTATTTAAGTTACGAATACCACCTTCAGTTACATTACGAGCAATACGTACTAGGTTATTCTGTTTTTCATGCGCTTTAATGTTGGATATAAAAAATATAGGTAGATGATCAGTAATATCGATAGAAAAACAACCACATTCAAAATTATTATAGTAATTTGTAAAAATATTATCAATTAATGTACTGCTAGTTAATGTTAAGCGAGTTGGAGTTTTAATTGATGGGAACAAACCAAATAGCGAATTCAAATTAAAAAAATTAATTACATCAGGTTCAAGGTTATTCTTTAGTAAATCAAAATTGAAATCACCTAGAATAAATATTTTTCTCTGAGTCATAGAAATCGTTTCAAGTATTCTATTATAAAATTCACAAAAACATTCTCTATTAAGCTTGGTTTTCTATACATGACCCCCACAGTGCACTTAGCATTATTATTAATTAAATCAACAAATAAATATTCACAAGTATTACTCTCCATCCCTTCTTGAATTATATCTGTTCTAATGCTATATTGTATACTCTCTGAAATGAATAATGCTACCCCACCCCCACGTCCAGAAGATCTATTTGAATGTATAAATGTGTATCCATCTAAATGAAAGGGAATTATTGGTGTTTTAGAGATCCAGGTTTCAGAAATTGCAATTATAGAAAATGATGTTCTTAGAGTACTTAAGAAAATAGAAATATCATCGAAGTGTTTTTGGAGGCTGCGGGATGTTGCTATCTTTCCGAAGCGCAGCTGAGGAAAGATAGCGTATACATTCAGATCGCCGAGGAAGTGATAAGTTCGTCTCATTACCTGAAACCAAAAGTTGATTGTTTGCTTTATATTCCTCATCTGAAACCAGCTATCTATACCAAAAATGACGTACAAAAGTAATGTTTACTTCTCCACCTAACCCCGAGCCGCTGCCATGGGGAACACGCGTTAAGACGCGCTTTACCAGGACGAGCGTTACTAGGACGCGCGTTATGACGCGTCAGGAGGAGCTACTGTCAGTTGATAGTCCGAGTGTAACGCACTTTTATTTCGCGCGTACGCAAAACATTGATCACGCGTTAGGACTGTGAGGAGTGAAGGGATCAGCGAAACCAAAAAGTACTATCACCTAGAGTGTAACGAACTTTTCTTCTCGGGTGATCAGATGAGCAAAACTACCCTTTATCACGTGATCAACTCTAGACCAATCATATAGCAGCATTCTTAGTATGTGGAATATAAAACGACATATGCCACACCACTGGAACATAATATACCGGTTTATATTCCACATACTAAGAATGTTGCTATATGATTGGTCAAGAGTTGATCACGTGATGAGGCGCCGTAGTTTTTCCTATCAGATCACCTGAGAATAAAAGTTCGTTACACTCTAGGTGATAGTACTTTTTGGTTTCGCTGATATCTTCACTCCTCACAGTCCTAATGTGTGATAAATATTTTGAGTACGCGCGAAATAAAAGTGCGTTACACTCGTACTTTCAGTTTTAGCTCGAAGCAGACGACGCCGTGGTGCGCGGTAATTACAAATTTGTGGTTCTGGTTGTAAATACCGCACTACACCGAGCGCGGGTACTACGTATGTACACGCACACGTACGTACATAGCCTATACAGTTTGTGTTAAACATAGACATAGTCGCGTTTCAATCAAAATAGCCCATGCCATGGAATTAGATTTGAACCACTCAACAAAACTGAACTGGAACATTTGCTGCAAGAAAGTGAAAGTAAAAATACAAAGAGACAATTGAAGTTTTAGCCTTCGAATTTTACCAGCTAGCGGACATCGACTTGAAATCATTGCCATTGGATCAACTGCTTGGAAAATTCTAGTGGTGAGTCGTTAAATAAAAAAAAAAGAATCTATGCAGGCTTTGCTTTATGGTTTGCAGAAATATTTTTTGAATTTGCGGGACATAGACATTGTAGGATACTAATTTTGCAAAGTCAGGTCGTGTGTTTAAAACTGTTAGTGCTTCTGTTGAGAATACAAATGTCCAAATTCAGAACAAGAACAGAAATGCGACGTTTCAGTTAAATAACTGCGTTGTGAACATTTACAACTAACGTTACTAGCGTTAGAGTAAACGTTAGACTAGGCCTAGTAGCAATTTTAGCCTATAATGCTATGCCTGTGCGGAATTGTTTTTCTTGTGAACTTGTGAACTATGATTGACGTCTCTTCATGACATTTGCATGCATGATCAGCAACATGATTCAGATGAACTTAATCCATACCGGAATGTTGTTCGTAGCCTCCTCCCCTCCAATAACCATAATATAGTCTAAAAGTTAGATTCAACAATAGGCCTCACGTTAGATTCTCGGTAGTAGCACCCATAGTAGCACCCGTAGTAGCACCGACCCGAACGCTTTTGTACGTCAAATTGTCATTTTTTGTGTAGATAGTTGGTTTCAGGTATTGCTCTAAGCTCTGAACGTAGGAACCCGAATCACTTTTTTTTTTTAAATTTCCTGCGGCTTGGGCAAATCAACGGAAACTCGGCCGCAACACCGCGAAAGCTCACTAGGGCGATCAATGATTTTCCGCTGAAACACATAAAAGCAGCTGAAAAGAAATGTATCGCGTACTGCAACAAATTTTGTCACCAGGTAAAGAGCATGCGCAGTAGTGCCAAGGCCGAAGAAACCAAAAAGTACGATCACGTAGCCGCACCGACCCGAACGCTTGTGTACGCTAAATTGTCATTTTTTTGTATAGATTGTTGATATCAGATGTGGAATATAAAGCAAATAATCAACTTTTGGTTTCAGGCAATGAGACGAACTATCACTTCCTCGGCGATCTGAATGTATACGCTATCTTTCCTCAGCTTCGCTTCGGAAAGATAGCTACGTCCAGATCGCCTCGGAAGTGATAGTTCGTCCCACCACCTAAACCAACGTTGATTATTTGCTTAATATCGTGTTCCAGAACGATATAATATACCGGGATATTTGGTTCTGAGAACCAAATATAATAGGAACGGATTATGCCATCACACCGGCGGTGAGAAAGCTCAACACAAATATTTACATAATAGGGTGAACCCCGGAGCTCATGCATTTGTGAGAGCTAATCTCAGAACTTGGAATGGACTGGTTTATACTGTATTTGTATTTTAAGAATGTTTCGTCTGTGGTGGACAAACACCAAACCCATCCCATTTTTTTGTTATGTTCGATCTTCACATCCAATATGACCCGTAGTGTGGTCGTGTGAAATTGTACGCGTAATAAACCTCAATAAACATTTGCGGGAAAAATATGATTATATGTATGTTCCAAAAGTTACTCCACGTAATCATTACGTGCACATAAGTGGACATAAGTAACCACTGTCCAAAGTCATATCTACCATGGTGGTGATTCCGATGACAAATCGAGCGTTGATATGATGACAGAATCTTGCCATTCCATTGTATGCATTTTGCGCCCCATCAAAGGAGTCGTCCATGACCCTATTGCATTTAAGTATTATTAATGGTAACTCTGCCATCAATGGTAGCTACCACGGTAACAAAGCTTGGCAACTAACCATATTCAATGTTTCCATAGAAGTTGCCATTGGTAGCAGTGTTACCACTAATAGTAAGTTTTCTGTAGCAGGGCCCTGGTTACGCGTATTATTAAATGCACTCGTAAAATAAATCCACCGTTGATACACGAATCGAATGCGTGGCCTTTTTTGTTTTCGTCTGTTGGTGTGCGGTGCCTAGGCGGACATGGTGGAGAGGTGTGTGTGTGTGTGTGTGTGTGTGGGGGGGGGGGGGTACTGATTTGTTCGCTGTACGTGCTATAGGGTGGTTGATGTATTATTGTGGTACATGTATTATAACATGGTGATTTGTATTCAATTGTTACTAATGAATTCGTTACCATGATCAAGGTTTGTGGCCGCATATAATCGTATCCAGGATCAGATAGTGGTCACGGTATAGAGAAAAAGCAATCGAGAGGATTTTACCAGTAGATCTACGATTCACAAAGTGCTCAAAAAGTAAGGGGAGGCGTGCCAATTAAGACGGTATTTGTGTGACTGTGTGTGTGTGTGTGTGTGTGTGTGTGTGTGTGTGTGCGCGCGCGCGCGCGGCGGGGGGGGGGGGGGGGCGGGGGGGGGGTCGATGTTATTAACTTTTCCATACGTTGCTTCTTCTATAATAATGTTTTAATCGAGAACGTGCTATACTGATCTTGTTCAAAGGGTTTGTCTAGTTACTATGCTGGGGAGTGCATGGTCACAACCGAGTCTGTTATGTCTGGTAATACAGTCTAGGCGCTAATCCCTCTGACTGCCCTGGATCCTCTTTCTCGGGCAGTCAGAGGATTAAGGGGGCATAGTATGTATGACCAGACATAGTTGTTAACAGACTCAGTTGAGACCATGCTCTTCTCAGCCTAGTAACTAGGCTTTCCTCTCCTTTAGCCTGTGTAGTTGATAGGAAGTTATATTTTCATCCTTTAAAATCCGAAATTTACCTAAACGCCTTTTGAGTTAACTTTACACCCCGTTTACCCTCTATCGTCTGTGTACCTCAGCCCCCTGTAGCCTATCAAATTAACCTTCATAACTGATATGTTAACTTCGATATTTCTGTGTAGAGCTGCCAACTAGCTCATTGGGATGATGCAAGAAACAACCGGATTGAATCAGCGGATTTGATCGCATTATTGACGTTAACCAACAGACTGGTGCGTGTGCACTCGATCGTGTGGAAAGGTATCCCATTTTCTCATGCAAGTGCCCCTTTCTGGTGTTATCGCTTTCCATGTTTCAAGATTGCTCCAGTTCTGTGTGTGTGTGTGTGTGTGTGTGCGTGTGTGTGTGTGTATCACTGAACTATACCACTACGTAGTGGTATAGTTCAGTGGTGTGTATGTGTGTGTGTGTGTGCGTATGTATGCGTGCGTGCGTGCACTTCCGAGTTTGTATGTGTGTGTATGTGTTTATGTGTCTTTGTGTGTATTGTCTTCTTGACCATTTTTTATTTTTCATTTTCCCCTTAATATGAGACAACATAAATGAATTTATATAAACAAAATTATTATTATTTCTTGGCCTTTTCCCCTTTTTTCTTATTGTATTGTAATCCAATTATGTGAAGCTAATCATGTGATTTTATTTTTGTATATGGTTATATGAAGAAAAAAAAAGTATATGACATGTGTATATGTAGATAGATAGAGGGATCTAAATGTTTATTTCTGGTTTCATTCTTTGTTTTCCATAATTTGTGTATTAATTTATGTTTTGTTAAGGAAAATTCAACTGTACACTATAGTGATTGTTCATGTAACTTTGTATTAAATGGAATCGCAATAAGATTTACTGAAAAAGCGTCCAAACGTGTTCCCCCAACCTGGGGAAGCTCGCAGTGCACCAGTGGCGTAGACAAGTTCGTACACCTGGGGGGGGGGGGGGGGGGGGTGACTGGGCTGCCAACCCTCGAGAGGGCGCGCAAGCGCCCGAACGAGGGAGCGAAGCAACCGAGCCGGGGGGAGGGTGTGGGAGGTGGGTGTCCCCCCTACCACGGTAGGGAGCTTTTGCAATTTTGAACTTGAAATCGTGCAATCTGTATATGAGGTAAAAAAACACACACAACAAACGTGCACGCACACACACACACACACACACTCACACACACACACACACACACACACACACACACACACACACACACACACACACACACACACACACACACACACACACACACACACACACACACACACACACACACACACACACACACACACACATGGTCCTCCGCCTTAAATGGACAGTCATAGTTTCGACGAGATCTTCACACCGTGGCATACGAGTACGGAATAGACTGACACATATTTTGCAGGGAGGGTTCGTAATGGGTTCAGGGTAGTTTGGGTACCATTTGGCTTGAAACAGAATTTTCTGCGGTTTAATTTCTAGTACGGGAATGGAAGAAGTTGGGGGTGATTGGGGCTAACCCAGTCGTTAAAACCGGCATCAGTTTCATCATCTTCTTTCGCCTCAGATGCTCCATTGCCTCAACGGCACTTTCTCCGATATTATCCGATTTTGTTCTGTTTGTTCTTCTTTCTCATTATGCTTGAAAAAGAAGTGATCTTTGATGTTTTCAACTTCTTATTATGAGCCATCCTAGAATCCGAAAATCAATTCACGCTGTGAATTATGTAAGGAACACACTCACCTATATTTTCCCCTTAAAAAGTCATGGAAGACAAGGCCTCCTGCTAAGCGGACTCACCACGTGTTCCTGCAAAATAGCATAACTTTTTATCGAATCGGTTTTGGGCAAAATAATTTGCAGGATTGTTCCTTAACTTATTTACTCACCACTGTGCGAAAATGACATTAATCCAATTAGTCATGCATGAGTGGGCAAAAAAGTAGGCAAACCATGTAGATTTTTCAAAAGTCACAAGGGTAATTGTTTATGCCGTTTTAACAGTACATTTTGGCATTTCTTTATTTTCTGAGATTTTTAAAGTGTATTCACTCAACCATGACACGGAAATGATTTCCAATGTCTACATAACAGGTCATGTTACATCTTTGTCAAAATATCCAGTAGTATTTTTTTTACAAAAATAAAGGGGTTTTAAAAGTTTCAAACTGACGAGGGAGGAGTATTTTTTTTAAACGGGTTAAATGGGTTAAATGTCGGGATAGGTGCAGGTGCATCGAGAGATGGATGATAAACAATGAAAGGACATAAGTTATGCACCAGAAATGGAATTCATCAAAAATTCATATGACAGAAACCCCTAATTACCCTTGTGACTTTTAAAAAGTTACATTTTTGCCTCTTAAATTTGCCCACTCACACATGACTTATTGGGTATTTGGATTAATGTGATTTGCACACAGAAGTTAGTCACTAAGGTGAAAAACAATCCTGCCAAATTATTTTGCCCAAAACCTCTTTGATAAAAAGTTATGCTATTTTGCTTAATGAGGACAAACCACAAGATAACCACAAAATACTTAAGATAATAATAAGATTCTCTCTTTTTTACCGTCTGAATTGGCTTTCACCGTGTGAATGCGGCTAATACCAATAAACACGATTATGATAATTTATGATTATTAATATTATAATTGTTATCATTATTATGGGGGGGGGGGGGGGGATTGTACATGCCATCCCCCCAACCTTGTGAAGTGGGGGGGGGGGGGGGATGCATCCCCCTCATCCCCCCCTCCCCCCCCCCCCCCCCCCCCCCCCGTTGTCTACGCCCCTGGCCCCTGGTGTACCATGGATAATTTGCGTGATTTATGATGCAAACATGGGTCGGAAAGTATAGCCAGTCCATTGGCACTATACATTAATCAGATATACCCACGAAAAACAGAATAGAACATGATGAAATACACCCAGAAATTGGCACCATAACTTGCCACGTCTGCAACTCATTTGTTTACAAGAAGCCATCTACAACGCACATGTACCAACCAGAGCGGAGCTCTAGAATCTTTTTGAGTAACTGTCGTTGATTGGCCAATGTGCTTACATCACGCAGTTCGACGTCGAATAGAAATTGCGCTTATTAATAGCGTCACCAACACGACACACCCACTGTGAATATCCGTATAGCCTAGCTTCGCGTTACTGACAACGTAGACGGAGCTGATCTGAAATTGTAGTCTCTCAGCAATTAAAACACTTTTAGAAACATGTGTGGTAAGTAGAATTGGTTTGATTTAATCACAAATCTTGTGTGCACTAAATTATAAACCTGAAATTTTTGTTTGTAGTTATTTTGATTGTGATAATTGAAGATCTATTTCGCCCTGTTTGTAGGATTACCGTACGGTGTATGAGTGTACATGTCACGGGTGAGGGCCGGGCCAGCCTACTCCACTACCGCTGTAGCCGCCCTGCGCTGCGCTGCTGCTGCCTGCTGAGACAAGAGCTTCTACTGACTCGATTTATAATCTTTAGAACTTTAACAGCATTGCCTTGGCACCAATTAACCTAATTTTAACCGATGAAATGCTAAGTATTGCATCATTGATGATGAGATACATGCTCTGTAATAGAGACAGTCAGATACACTCATTCAAACTACTTTTGTGTGTTGCATATTATGGATGCAAAAAAAAAAAATGCAAAAAAAAAAAAAAAGAGTCATGTTTTTTAGATATTTATTTGAAATATTGAGATTCTTTGGTATTCTGTCAAATTCGTAGCTCAATGACTAATTCATGCCTCTGAGCTGATATGGGTGTAAAACTATGTAAAACCCACACTCTTTTTGGTCCTCAAGAATGAGAATGTAAGATTTTGTGACAGTCTTTGGAATCTTGCTGGGATTGGTGTTTTGCATGGTTAGAGCATATATTCCTCTTCCTTCCTTTGGAGCACTGCTTCAGGGTGCTGGAGATAATTGCACTGTGACTACTTAGTGTACGTACACAACAGCTCAAAGGAATTGGCTTAGGGAAAGGGAAAGGGAAGGAGCCGCAGTTTTAGACTGCAGTATAGTTTGTCCAGTTCAGCATGAAATGTGATGCTTTTTAAAATTTTAGGCTAAAGCATCATAATTCATGCTGAACTGGAGGACTGGACAAAATATACCGCGGTTTAAAACTGCGGCTCCTTCCCTTTCTTCCCTTTCCTTTTCCCTATGCCAATTCCTTTGAGCTGCTGTGTGTGCATGTATGTATGTATGCGTGTGGAGCGTAGAACACAAACTTCTTAGTTTCCAGCAAGAGCAAGTTATTGGCACCTGAATTATTACACTTGTTTCTTGTTAGAGCTTTCACTCGAATAATGTGGAACATGAAAAAAACTATGATATATATCTACGTTTGAATAAATATTTGCATGTGCCATTTCATATCAGTGAATAAAATGAATAAAAGAATACTGTTCTGCGATATTTGTTCGTAAACAAACTTCATATTGTGTGTACTCTATTGCTTTTCCCATTTGCCTTGGGTGATTTATTGTTTGATAAGTTTCTTGACAATCTTCCGCATTTGTTTTACAAACAAAATTGCAGGAATTTTTGCTTACATCAACTTTCTGGTGCCGAAGCAGAGGAAGGCCATTCTAGAGCTGCTAATTAATGGCTTGAAACGGCTGGAGTACAGAGGCTATGACTCAGCAGGTAATGTACTCATGTATACTACAGCTCAAAGGTATTGGCATAGGGAAAGGGAAGAAAGGGAAGGAGCCGTGGGTTATTTTGTCCAGTTCAGCATGAAACACTATGCTTTAACCTAAAAAGCATAATTTTTCATGCTGAACTGAACAAAATATACCGCGGTTTAAAACTGCGGTTCCGTCCCTTTCTTCCCTTTCCTTTTCCCTATGCCAATTCCTTTGAGCTGGAGTGTAGAGCTTCTAATTGATGGGTTGAAAATGGCTGGTGTGCAGATGTGTATGGATTAATGATTAAAGGAAAAGACATCCTGTGATCTCCCATCATGTTCAATGTCTGGAAAGTGGAAACCTATTCTGCATTTCAATCGAAATATGATTGATATCTTCAACATTAGTCTTTTCGATTAATTTTTTTTCACTGTGCACATAATAGTTAATTGTTCTTTCTGCAAATGTCTACATATCTTTACGAAAAACGCTTTTGAATTGTCTTGGTTGTTTCAGGGCACTTTCATTCTGTTTGCTTTAAAGTGCACAACAACATGGGTCTCGGTGGTTGCATATTAGACAGTAGGGTAGAAGAATGGAGAGCGATTTAAATATATTTGTCTAAAAGGTACGCATGTAAATCAGAAGCATTCATTTATTGCTCTTCATTGTAAAATGAAATGCCACTAAGTATGAAATATACATGAAGTAGAGATGGAGCGAGTTTGGGACTACGGAATGCATCAAGGCCATCATAAAAAACTCAAATTTGCCACAATTCTGACCAAGTCCTGCGATTCAGCCAGTCATGCGCGGATGGTGTTGACTGTGATGGCCGCAGAAGGCTAATAGTAGCAATGTGCTAGATACTGACTGTGGTACACTGTACATGTATGTGTACTTAAAATTCTAATTGTAAAGGAAATAGGGCATTAGCTCAATGTGAAGGGGACACTCGTCACTCATAAAGCTACATACCTAATGCAGTGGTCTGCCCGCGGCTTCCTACAATGCACTTTGACACAAGTACTTTCATGTCGCGACAATGCCAGACAGTCTTTCCCGTAGCACTTTAGTGTTAAAGGTAGCCCATCCCTTTTGCAGACCTAGATGTAATTCTGAAAGTTCCCTGACTTTGTCATCATTTGAGAGAGAGTGGCTATATAACCTTTCCCTGGAATCAACAAAGCATAATATTTGGTTTTGAGGAAATAATCTTTGATAATTGATCAAGGTTTCTTTTTTCGTATGACGAAAATAGTCGTAATTTCAAATTGTGTCAACGGTCGGCAATCAATTGGAATCAAATCTCTGAAAACTATTTAGATTTTCATTTATTTTACGGGACTTATAGTACCTCTGACCTTAAAATCAATGCCAAGGCGGTTCATGGCATAGCACAAGGCCAGCAAACGTGTGAAAAGTCCTGCGCAAGAAAACGTGGCCTTATGCCAAGCATCTCCACGCAAAGCTGTGAACTTAAAGGGAGAGTCTACCCTGAAGTTCTGTTGTTTTTAATAAAAGCACAAACATGAAAGAAACATTTGTGAAGGGATAAGAAAGTTGATTTTCTTAAGTTTTGATTTTGTGATGTTGTGTGCTGTATAAATACATAAATTGCTCTTTTTCTGTGAAGAAATATTTCTTTTTCATAGAGATAATGTGTGTAAAAACCAAATGCACAAGTAAATGCTGCATATATCCTTTTGAGAAAATGGACATTTTAGTAGACTCCATTTGTAGACAACATGTAGGAGTGCATGTCGCAGGTGACGCCACAGAATTAAAACTTTAAAGAAATCATAACTTTCTTGTCCTTAAACAGATTTTCATCAAGCTTTTGATTTTTTTTTTATGTTTCCTCTTTTATCAAAACCATCTTAACTTGAGGATGGACTTCCCCTTTAACTCTGTTACATGTCACAGCTGCACTTTTTTACCACTTTAACACACAAATCCCTGTAATCATGCTTTTAGAGTGCATCATTACAAAATTTCTTTTCCATGTGATATCAACTCTCACCGTGCCATAGAGCCACATGCGCACTATTGCTATGGTGCTTTATGCCCGCTAGCGTGCTATTGATCGGCTGCCTCGTGCACACAAGCGAGCCACTGCCATGTGTGTGCAAGCTCGCATTCGTAATGCTTATTGCACTGTTACTGAATGATTCGCAGGCGCCACTGTTCATCGCAATGCGCGCACCAGATAATTGGCTTTAGGTCACTTGTCTTCATGGACACCTGTCAGATTGGCTTTTCTGAGTAAATTGTAGTTTTATATTTGATATATCATCAATATGCGCCTCCCCTTCAAAAGAAACGATGTTGCTTCATTGGCCCTGATTTTGTGCCTGATCCTATGCAACTTAACGTTTATTATTAGTTTGAAATAGATTTATAAACAAAGTAACTTTACCATACATTCTTGTTATCATTATAAAGCTGATGAAATTTCCCAAAATTTGACAAAGTTCTTCTGTCAAAGTGTATAGGTTTCAAAATATAGTGGTTTGAAAATGCCAAGACAGAAAATAAAGCACAACTGAATAGGCCTCAAAATAAACTTGGCGCAGGGCAGATTTTGGTGGCGGGCTCAATGGGGATTAGATGTATGGCACTAGTCTCTATTCATTGGGGCAGGCTAAAGAAAAGTGTTTTATAGACTGGTAGTTGGTAGAAATACAAAGCTCTTAAACCACATTTTAGGCTAACCACTACTACCCCTTTATATACTGTGATTGATTTTGGAGGCAGCAGATGGTAGCAAGAGTGAACTTTGCTTTCAGGCTGTGTCAATATTACAGGAGGGAGAGGATGGCAAGAACAGCCCTTTGTGGATGTAATAATTGTTCCTGAACCTACTTAACATATTGCACAGTTATTTGTACATGTAAGGAGTGTTTGCTTAACACATAGGCTTAATCATACAGGGCTCTCTCACTACGCCAGGGCCCTGTTGCATAAAACTTACTAATGATGGCAACTTTGCTCATAATGGTAACTTCTATAGAAACCTTGACTTTGATTGGCTGTTGAGCAATGTTGCCATGGTAGTTACCATTGATGACAGAGTTACCATTAATGGTACTTGTAATTTTCATGCAATGGGGCCCAGGATTGTTTTTTGTTATAGTAACCCCCCCCCCTTCCCTCCTCTCCCCAAGATAAAATTTTCAATTCATTTTGCATAACATGTGGAGGTTCACACACAAACACACATAGCCTAGGTACTACATGTAGGCTGTGAGGTGCATGGACACAACCCAGTTTGTCATAAACTATGTCTGGTAACACAGACTACACCTTAATGACATCACAGCTCCTCTGGCTTCTTCCCTCTTCCCTTGAGGATAGGAATGGGGCATAGTCTGTGTTACCAGACCTAGTTGTTGACAGACTGGGTTGTGTCCATGCACTTTACAGCCCAGTAGCTAGGCTAAAACACACAGGGCTCCTGCCAGAATTGGTTTTGCGTATGGTAAAAAATCCAACAAGGTAGTCATTTACAATAATGAAAATGCACCATAAACAGAAGGTCAGGTCTAGTCAATGAGCAATGAATAACCTAGGTCAGTATCTCCAGTCAGTTGCTCCGGTCACTTGCTCTGTCCAGTCACCCACATCTTATCACCACAATGTTTAATGTGTGCTAAGCTCACAGATTTGAGCTGATTTCATAATAAAAAGTACTCATCTGTTTTAAATAAAACGTTTGTCAACTATATGTATTGATATTATGTTGTTAAAGATTTTTTTTGCTTTCAATGTGGCACCATGCATTTCCCAGCTATGAGTTTGCATGGTATTGCCATGACGAACCCTCTTATCCACAAGTACAAGTATGTCTCATTATCTATTTGCTGTCATCTTGTTGTGCAGGCCTTGCCATCGACGGTGGGAACAAGGACCCGGATGGGACCAGCGACCGGCCGATCCGCATCATCAAGAAGCGGGGCAAGGTCAAGGTCCTGGAGGAGGAGATCTTCAGTAAGTCGCCACTCAGCTGTGCTCCATCTATTTTACCCTCTCAGTCCCATAGGCAAAAAACGGTGTTAAGATTGACATGATACTATGATTCGTTAGTGCTGAGAGGGTTAACCCCTTCTTTCTGTGCCAGACAACATTCTACTCTGTAGAATTTGTGAAATTTCCGTACCGCATCTCAGGAAAAGTCATCCCATGATGCACCTTGCAGTCACAATTTGATTTTGTTGGGAGTCCTGCACACTTTCGATTTAGTGTAATAAAAAATGAGACCGTATATGGACATGACTGTAAGCCTAATTGGATGTCATTGCGTGGTGCATTTTGGGACACTTTCCCCCTGTAATGTGGTATGGAGAACTTGGAGTATGCTGGTGCATGCTTATGCTAAGTACAGTGTAGGGCTGGAAGATTAGATAATTGTATGTGTTTCTTTGCACATTTCTGATCTGTAAGCAAGCAGATCCATTTTAAGCGATCTTTCAAGCATGACACAAATACATGTACACCTCAATATATCATCCTTTTAAGGGCATATACTGTACTGGGAAGGCAAAAAAGCCTTCAAAATTTAATTGTTAGCAATCTTCTTGCCAATAGTCTTAAATTCATGTATTGTCTATTTTAGAAGCTTGCTGAAAGTTATTTGCCCTCAAATGATCTACATTTGGAGTAATGAGTAATTAAATCACAAATCCTCAAAATGTTCGGCCCGAACATTTTGAGGATTTAATCATTAAAGGGCATATACTGTACTGGGAAGGCAAAAAGGCCTTCAAAATGTAATTGTTAGCAATCTTCTTGCCAATGGTCTTAAATTCATGTATTGTCTATTTTACAGGCTTGCTGAAAGTTATCTGCCCTCAAATGATCCACATATGGAGTAATTAATGATTAATGATTAAATCCTCAAAATGTTCGGCCCGAACATTTCAAGGATTTGTGATTTAATCACTTATTACTCCAAATGTGGATCATTTGAGGGCAAGTAACTTTCAGCAAGTTTCTAAAATGGACAATACATGAATTTAAGACCATTGGCAAGAAGATTGCTCGCGATCACCTTTTGAAGGCCTTTTTGTCTTCCCAGTACAGTATACTCCCTTTAATCATTAATTACTCCATATGTGGATCATTTGAGGGCAAATAACTTTCAGCAAGCTTCTAAAATAGACAATACATGAATTTAAGACCATTGGCAAGAAGATTGCTACCAAATAAATTTTGAAGGCTTTTTTGCCTTCCCAGTACAGTATATGCCCTTTAAGAGCTAGAAGGGCATTTCAAATCAAACTTTTAAGAATCAGGATGGCATTAGCATTTTGCATATATCAGCACTCGTTTGTTCTTTTAAAGGTTTGATCATTAAGGCCCTTCTTGATCTTGATAGATAACACCTAAAGCTACATGTATGCTATATTGTGAGAACATGGCGACAATGTTACATGTAGGTCACAACTGTGGTGAAATCTAGCTCTGCAGTATATTCAGAGCCAGAGGCCTGCTTTAAGAAAGGTCATTGTATAGTCTTGCAGATCACCATTAATGTCTCTACGGCCAACGCTAAGATATTTGAAGTTCGAAATCAAAATACAAATGTCACAGACAAGTTGACACCTAGAATGAAAAAGAGGGACTCTGAATGAAAGCTACTCTAATTTTTGTATTGATATTGATATAATTTGATATTTAGCTTTTTTTGTGAAATAAATCAAGAACAAAAAGCAATTGTAAAGACATTATCAGTATTCTGACTTTCTAAATGCATAATTTATCTATTTCCAAATGTGTGCTTTTGAATATGTCTCCTTTTTCCTGTTTCTTGTGTGTTTGTGTGACTTCTCTTAATTCTTGTGGCTTTCTTCACTGTCACTTTTCTAACTTCTGCACCCATCTACTGGAAACCACACCCTTTAGACACAGGTAGTATAGTCTTGCTCATGGGTATCTGACAACATGCAAGTTTGGCATGCAAAGTTCCTCTCCAGAATGTTAACAATCGTGTTGTTATAACGACCCTTTCTCTGCATTATCAGTTTACATGTACTCATTAAATCCATCTAATGATGGAAGCACTGCTTCAAATGCATGTTTAAGTACAGTTTGAAATGAGATCCCCCTCTCCTCAGTTCACAAATGGAAGAATGATGTGACATGTTTTCACTGGCAGAAAATGGATTTGTTTGAAGAAAATCCTGGATTCCAGTGTTAGAGGGGGAGCCCACCCTAAAGTTCAGTTGGGTTTTAACCCAATTTAGGGTGGAGTTTCCCTTGAAATGTTGAGCTCCTTTATGAATACAGTGACAGTATGCATGTGTTGAAGGCTGGCATGTTGCATGGAGGAATGTTTTCTAATTTACTCCATGATTTATTCGTTAATTCCTTGATGTATTTGTTTATTGATTATGCATTGTTTTAGCAGGGTAATTCCTTAATTGAAAAGAGTGTTTTTTGAAGAGTGTCTTTGAAGGGGGCCCTGTGTAAAGCTTTCAGACATATTCTCTTCCCATTCTACTCCTCTTTTACACTAATAAAGACAAAATTAATCTTATTGGTGAATTAGTACAATGTACATAATGGACATGAAATTTGTCAACTGTAGTCACTAGTCATAGTGTACCTGGGTGACCTGTGTAAGTAAATGGAAGTGTCTGTTTTTGTGACTCTGTGATTGTCAGTTATCGATTAATTTCATCATTGTAATGGCATGAGTGATTCCCAGCACCTGTGTCTGTTCCATTTGCCTGCTGCCTGATTTAACAAGACAATTGAACCTGATACATGTACGTGTCGGTGACCCATTTTTCAGGCTTTCACGCGTCATACGCAGGATGTATCCCTAGGGCGCTGCCATACTGCGTTCGCCGTGCGTTCCGTGCAAAACGCACACTTACCTATGTGTATTGTTCTCGGGCACTTACGCATTTACCCGCCTGGTCAGAATGCACGATCCGTACCGAAGCTAAACCTTCGGCCCTGATCGTGGCTAGCCATTTCGCTGCGTGCCGCATATGTGCGTGAAGTTCGCAAGTAAGCGTAGCAGCTAAATAGTGACGTCTCCCCACAGAATCGACGTGTGAAAGCCTTTAAATTACACATTGTTCAGCATGCAAGAGTACTGCAACGTGGCACAGATAGATGTGTTTGTGACTGTGATTCAAACAGGTGATTTTAGGTCACCCAATGTTCTAGACTTTACACTATATCGCACAGATGCCGTACAGTTGTATATTGATGTGTTTGTGACTGTGATTCAAACAGGTGGTATTAGGGTTATACCACTGGTTGTTAAAGTCATGTCTGAATACGGAGCTCCGAACCTTTGTGATGTCGTCATATTTAGTACATGAAGGTTACAAATTGTTAACTATAACATTGTAATTTCAAAATAGTTTTGAAATGTGAACAGATATTAGAAATAACTCTGCCACAAAGTAACCTGTGGAATAACATTGTTACAATGTAGATTACTTCGTGTTCTAAAATTTTATTTGGTATACATCTGTATTGCTATATTATAATGGGTACTGCAAGAATGAATATCTTTCACTCTTTAAAGATTGTCCGTCCCTTTTGCAAGCTTAAAATTTGAAATCGTCTATCACGATCGTAAATTGAAGAAAGTGTGATTCAAGACCATTTCAAAGAATATAGCATGTTGAAGCTTTCTGTATATGTTAAAATTTCAGCTGTTAAATTTCAAACTGACTTTTTTCGTACTACGAAGAAAGTATTGATCTTTGTTACAGTATTTATGTGGTTATTATGCATGTGTGAAATCCTAATTTTATGAGTAATTACCAAACTTTGGAGATGATTCGTTCTATAGAACAATTTTTTTCATAATGCGTTTTATAATTTGATAAACAGATTAATCAATAAAGCACATATTTCAACACAAACTGCTAAGAGCCTGAGGTAAAGACTATTGGTCAGACGTTTATGTGCAAAGTTTGACCAATGAACATCATTCTTACATCATTGTAAAGCTTAGAAAAAACTGCACAATGACTCATGGGAACTAAGCTGTAAGACACCATAAAGCGAAATTGGATCGAGTGGGAAATCGTTTGTGGTGACATACAGTGGGATTTTACGTTGAGTTTCATTTTTCTTTTTTATATGAAAGGGGTGTTTTTGACCCCAAAATGCGAATGTAATTAACATCTTTGCAAAAATTTCAGTTATTTAATGGAAATAATATGATGTCATCATACATGTACTTTTTTTCAGGAATGACAAAATTTGTAACAAAACATGAAATTTCCAATTGTATTTCCATAGAGTGGTAGACACATGCGGAAAGCACACACAGTTAGTGTCCCATAGGATTCGATATGTGGTGAAATTTCAGCTTGAATGTTGATTTCTTAATCATTCTAGCCCCTGCTGGGCGTTACATGTTAAGTGAATGGGAAGATGTGTGGCTCAATGGGTAAGGTGCTGTTTTAAGATCTCGAGGTCCCCGGATCGATTCCTGGAGTGGGTAGGGTCAATTGTTGCACTCCTTTTGCAATGTTTATTTTGCCATCTTCTGTTCTATCCCTCACTTTGCCATTCTCTTTGAGATTTTCTTTCCCATTCGTTTTCTCTCGCCCCTTTATCTTACATGGCTATTAATTAAATGTGAGCATAATATGTACATGTAACCATTTAGGCATGTCTCTGAAATGTTAGTAGACATTGTAGGTGCGCTATGAGCTTTCTTCAGGGGTGTCTCTGACTGCTTATGAATAGATGGTGTCACGATGGAAGGTCCATAGTGTCACCGTGCATTACCAGCCCATGCCTGTGCATGAATTTGCCAATGCAGACCACCTTATACTTGTCCACAAGTATGTCTCGTGTTCTTCTTGGTGTTATGTATGAAACAGCGTGGGTAACCGCTGAGACTCAGAGCATTGCGGACACAGGTCCGCTCTTTGCTTGGCTATTGTGGGTCTGTCACGAGACGTGATGCTCTGTCAAAAATACACTTCACCAGCGGCCAGCCCTCTCTTGAGTCTTACCGATGTGGGGTGGTGAGAGTCGAACGCAATGTACTGGTCTGTATGGGTAGGCTTCCTGTAGACTGAGGTGGAGAGCCTGTGGTTCTCGTGCCTGTGAAACTGAATGGATGGGTGGCGGCCAATAATGTGTCTGGGCAGGTTGTCGGTTTCTGAACTGGAGACTATGATGAACGTGTCACGTACGGACGTATCTCTTCCAAACCCGGGGAATGCAAGAGAGAGGGCATGCATCCAAAAACGCTTCATCTTCAAAACTTTCCATGTACAGGTTGGTATTAAAACCCCTACTTACTACAATTTTGTAGTACCTGACGAAGTGTTGCAGCGGCGCACAAAACGTCGTGATCTTTTCGATTCTGTTTACCTTACATTGCGTGACAAACGATTATGGTATCAGTAGCTTTTTTTTTGTTGTTGTTGAAAGTGTCAATTTTCTCAAAGGTATATGTATAATTCAATTCAATTCAATTCAATTCAATTTTGGTTTATTGATAAAAGCATACTGAAATAGAAAGTCCGGGGACTTATGGCATTCAGTTTACAAACAAAATACAATACAATCATTTACATACATGTAGATAAATCATATATGACATACATAACAGATAACTACAAAACTTCATTGTGACATACTAACAGACAAGTAAATAATTAAAACTTTGAATTTGATCAGCGATTGTTCATAGATTAAGAGAAAGTAGGGAAACTTGTAACATTTAGTTTGCAAGTAAAATACAATCATTTAAATGGGTAAATTATATATAATAAAGAGCAACTAAAATACTTTAGCCTTATTGTGACAGACTGGACTAACAGATTAAGTACAAAAAATTATAGGTTTGAATTTGTCGAACTGTTAAGGGATCGACGATGGTTTATATAGATTGTTAAAGTAACATCCAGAGACTTGAAACATTCAGTTTAAAATTGAAAAAAAAAACAATTCATTCAGATAGGCAACTCATATATGATATGATAAGAGATAACAACAACAAAAACAAAAACATTGACATTGTTGCGGCAGACTGGACTAACAGACTAACAGAATAGAAAATAATTATAGGTTTAAATTTATCAATCAGATATTTTGGGGGGTTGACAATGGTTTGCAGATTGTTTAACGAGAGTCCGGAGACTTATAACATTCTGTTTGAAAAAAATATAATAATAATGATAATTTTGATAGGTAATCGAAATATAATGTACATAAGTGATTACGCACAAAAAACACTAACAACCAAATCTTAACATGATTGCTGCCGAGTGAGCAGACTAGATTAGCAGACAAGCAAGTAATTATAAGTTTGAATTTATCAACCGGACAAAATGAGGGATCGGCGATTGCTTATACCGATCTGTTCTCATTCGAGGAATGGTGAGCTGCGAGGAGTTTCGCAGGACACGTCCAGATTCCATTTGTCGTGTTTCAGGCAAGAGATGACAATGACGGGTTGAGGTAAGTATTGATTGTGCAAACCTTTTACAGAGTACAGACCGCCTTGAGGACAAGCTTGCAACACTGAGAGAGTCAAGAAGTTCCGCATAGGATATTGTGTCTGGAAATGTCCCAGTTATTATCCTTAGTGCCCTCTTCTGGACTCGCTCAATGTTGTCCGCCTGTGCCACGGTAAGGCCTGATGCCCAGACCGGTGCTCCAAATTCCAAACATGGGACAATATACATTGTATAGATTGATACTAAGTCGCATGTTTTCACACCATTCTTTTTCAGTTTGCTCAAGATGAAAAGTTTGCGGGTTGCATTTTTGATGATCGTTTGTACATGGTGATCCCACTTTAGGTCATTCTGAATTGTAATTCCAAGGAGCTTAACATGTGACACTACTTCAAGAATGATATCATTGATTTCTAGGCGGGGGACAGGTGGCACATTACGTAAAAATGAAATTTGCATAGTCTTACACTTAATTGGGTTAGGTTTCATGTCATTTTCATTACACCAGTCAACCAGGGAATTAATATGTGTCTGCAACTGTGATTGTTCTGTCTTTCCTACCACTTCAACAAGACTGAGGTCATCAACGTATTTCCATCGGTTTTCTGTACTTAGTGCAGCATCATTTACCATGATGAGGAAGATGATGGGTCCTAGTTTAGTTCCTTGTGGCACACCGCATGTGAGATGCGTAAGACTTGAAGTTGCCCGGCGGTAGCGCACAGTTTGCGTTCTATTTGTGATGAAACTGCAAATAGTTGGTAAAATCGAGCGGTCAACTCCCAAATCTATCATTTTCCGTATCGCTGTGGTATGGTTGATGTGGTCAAATGCTTTGCTAAAATCAATAAGGCATATATTTGCATATCTACTAGGCCTGTCAATTCCCCGATGTATTGTATCCAAAAGGCTCACCAGATAGTGGCATATGGACGTTCCCCGCATATTGCCGAACTGTCGGAGATCAATGGCGTGCTCAATATCATTCATTACCCAACGAGCAAGGAATCCTTCAAACACGCGCGCGATGACGGACGTGATAGAGATGGGTCTCAAATGGTCACATGATGATGCTTTAGATACCTTTGGGACAGGGCAGACGGAGGCATTTAACTATACATTCAATACAGTATCAGAAATACGTTCTTATACACACACACATCATTCATAACTTTCTTATCCTTCGGGGGATTTTTATCAAGCCGCTTATAATTTGTTTCTACAAATAAAATAAAAATGTTTCTACTTATATCAAAATTAACTTAATTCCAGGCTCCCCTATCCCCTTACCAGTTGGTGAAACAGGAAAACTGTAAAGCTATGGGAATTGTGTGCATTACGGTATGAATGGATGGATGAATGAATAAATGAATGAATGATAGAATGAATGAATGATAAAATGAATAAATGAATGATAAAATGAATGAATGAATGATAGAATGAATGAATGAATGATAGAATGAATGAATGAATGATAGAATGAATAAAGGAATGATAGAATGAATGAATGAATAAATGAATGGATGAATGAATTAATAAATGGATGAATGAATGAATGATAGAATGAATGAATGAATGAATAAATGAATAAACGAATGAATGGATGAGAGAATGTGTGAATGAATGGATGGATGAATGAATGAATAAGTGAATGAATGATTTGATGAATGGATAAATGAATTAATGAATGAATGAGTGAACAAATAAATAAATGGGTGAGTGAGTGAGTGGGTAAATTAATGAATGAATGAAAAAATAAATAAATGATTGAACGAATCAAAGTGAATACATGAATGAATGAATGGATGAATGAATGAATGAGTGAACGAATGGATGAATTAATTAATGAATTAATGAATGCATAAATGAATGAATGGATGGATGGATGGATGAATGAATAAATAAATCATTGAACGAATTAATGAGTGAATAAATGAACGAATGAATAAAGGGATGAGTGAATGAATGGATGAATGAATGAATGAGTGAATTAATGAATAAGTGAGTGGGCGAGTGAATGAGTGCATACATGAATGAATGACTTAATGAATGAATGGATGATTGAGTGAGTGAATGAGTGCAATGATGGAGAGAATGAGTGAATAAATGAATGCATGAATGAACGAATGTTATGAATGAATGAATGAATGAATGAATGAAAGGATGTATCGATGAATGTATGAATGAATAAATGGGTGAGTGAGTGAATGAATGAATAAATGAATGAATGACTGGATGGATGAATGAATGAATGAATAGGTGAGTGAGTGAGTGAATGAATGAGTGTATAAATGAATGAATGAGTGGATTGATGGATGAATGAATGAATGAATGAATGAGAGAATGAGTGAATATAATGAATGGGTGAGTGAGTGAATGAGTGAATACATGAATGAATGAATGGATGGACCAGTGAATGAATGAATGAACAAAATATGAATGGGTGAATGAGTGAGTGAATTAATGAATACTTGAATAAATGAATGTATGAATGAGTGAATGAATAGATGGATGGTTGAATGAATGAATGAATACATCAATGAAAGCATGAATGACATTATTTGCTCTTCATGCCCTCGGGCAACTGAATTTTTTCAGTGTCTGTCTCTTTCTGCCAACTATATAATATTTTGTTATCTATCCTTTGTTTTATCCGTTTTTTTCTCAATATGATGTCATATATCATTGTACTTTTTATGGTGAAATAAATCATAATAATAAAACTGATAATGAAAATGATATCACTAATCTAAATTATGATTTTTTTCAAATCAAACAAAAATCGTCACATCATCAATTAGATATTAAATTATTTATGAAAATGTCACATGCGGCACCCAAAGATTAAACCAGCGTTTTATCGTTACAACAATTATCATTAGCATAGTCAGAGGAGGGGGTGTGGGGAAGGGGGAAGCGGCGTGTAAGGAGTAGCGGACCCTCCCTTAAAATGGTTCGGTGAGAGGAGTTTGTTGGCATGAAAGCAATAAGCCGTGTTCGTAATGTATTCACAACTTTTCTTCTCACTGCGTAGTAACGTGTTATGAACTTGCAGTATTGGGATATATGGAGTGCCGGTATAACAGCCCAGTCAGTCCTTAAATTGGTTCCTGTCACCTGTATCTAATGATTCAGTGTTAATAAGCGAGTTCGTCTTTGCAATGTGCGCATGAGCAGATTATTGCTGGTACGAATGACCGCGGGTCAATCGTACCACTCACAGAGTCAAATGAAAATTCATTAGATCGTCGACCACGTTTCGATTCATTATCATGCAAATATAACAACAGCTATTCAGATTCGAAAGGTAGTAAAACAACATTCCACCATGTACACATGTTTGTATTGTTGTAAGCGCACTGTGAAATGTCTTTACATCCATCATCCAACACAGCTTCATAAACAAATCCCAGTCTGCAGTCTAGTAGTATTTGATTCAGTGGATTGTCTAACAAAGAATGTTTAAACACATGGAGTGCAAGCAGCCGTTTAGCTAATGCAGATTCATTGTACTCTGAATAACTTTTGCGGCCATAAAGAGATTTCACGTATATACAAAATAGAATGCGCTCAATTTGGCGAAATATCGTCATCCTATATGCGTGCGCAGTTGTAACATCCAATGATTACATTGTATCTATAAAGATTTAATCGAGGAATATGTACAATACGGTAACGGGCTCCAAGTGATAAATCAAGTTGCAGTTCAAAAGTCTTGATGTCACACTGTCCTGTAGCCTAGTTACTAGGCTAACTATCCAGAAGCATATTACACAAGATATTGGCATTGATATAATGAACACTGATTCATATGTTTCTCGCCAAACACTCGAATCACTTGGTATAGAATCTACCCGTTTTAACCAAGACAAATATATTAATAACAACGGTCGACGATCAATTGATATGTGTAAAAGTGTAGACTTAAGAATTGTCAATGGTAGATTTGGATCAGATAAGGGTATAGGGGCGTATACTTGTGAAAAAACGAATGGCATCAGTACAGTCGATTACGCGATTCTATCACCAAGTCTTTTGTTGGTGGTAAATGATTTC
This sequence comes from Arbacia lixula, assembly GCA_963669155.1. Lineage (NCBI taxonomy): Eukaryota > Metazoa > Echinodermata > Echinoidea > Arbacioida > Arbaciidae > Arbacia > Arbacia lixula. The sequence continues at coordinate 7,303,113 of OZ022593.1, forward strand.
AAAATTCACGATTTTGATCCTTGCTTGTCTGACGTTCACTCATTGCTTGAATTGACACTAGAGTGTTTCCCTACAGAAACGAGTTTCTGACAGGAAACGCCAAATGATAGTTCTATATGTGATAGAAACCGAAATCAACTGTCTGAAAATGAAACTAATTATAAGATATTCTGGGATGGCAATCGATGTATAGAGTATAAAGAAAATTTTATTGCCAAAGATATTGAAACTTTGACTTCAAAAATGGAGAACGTTGATACCTCGAATGTTAATCAAGCAGATGTTGATAACATTTGTCAAAATCTACATAATTTATTCTTAGAACCAGCTAAGTCAATGGATATAGTTATGTTATGCAAACATAAGAAAAATAACAAAGAATCCAACAACGAAAATAACAAGCCTTGGTTCGATAGCGAGTGTATATCTAGAAGATCTGAATATTTTAAAATGAAGAATAAGTTTTCGAAACAGAAACCAAAAGACTACAGAAAAAAGATAAAAGAAGAGGCCAGAAAATACAAAAGATTTACTAAAAAGATACGCAAAAGGTATTTTCGAAATTTACATGATCGCATTCGGAACTTGAAGTGTAGCAATCCGAAAGAATACTGGAAAATTATTAATAAAGATGACAGCACTCCCAAAAGAGTTGGTGATATCACAATGGAAGCATTTGTTAACCACTTCCAAAAATTAAACAATAATCAATCAGTCTCAGAAGATACTTCAAATCATAGCAATACGTTTGATCCAAGAAATATTACGCAGTCTTTAAATGAAGAAATTAACAGAAATTTCTCTTCTGAAGAAATAATAACATTAATCAAAAGATTAAAGAATAACAAAGCAAATGGTATTGATAATATCATAAATGAGTTCTTAAAGAATTGTCCAGATTGCGTAATATACATTATTGTTCAGTTGTTTAATCTTGTATTGAATACAGGAATTGTCCCAACAGATTGGTGTATTGGAATTGTTGTACCGCTTTACAAGAATAAGGGATCTATCGATGATCCTGATAATTATCGTGGCATAACTCTTTTAAGTTGTTTAGGGAAGTTATTTACCGCTGCGATAAATGCACGTCTGACATCCTACCTTGAAAACACTGGTACTTCGGGCGATGAACAAGCAGGTTTCCGCGCTAACTACTCCACAATGGATCACGTGTTTGTGCTCAATAGCTTGATAGATCTCTATTTAGCACAAGGTAAACGTTTATATTGTGCATTTGTGGATTATAAAAAAGCGTTCGATTTAGTAGATAGGTCATCGTTATGGAGTAAACTTATTGCAAATGGTATCAATGGTAGAATAATTTCAGTTGTATATAATCTATATGACAAAGCAAAGTCTCGTGTAAGATTAAACAATGAGACATCCACTCTGTTTGACTGTAAGTGTGGTGTTCGCCAAGGCGACAATTTGTCTCCTTTATTATTTGCAATATATCTAAATGATTTTGAATATTATATTAGTCGTTCATATAAAGGTTTAAGTTATGTTGCTGATCAGATAAGAACTTGTTTAAGTGATGATGAAATTGAGGTATACCTACGAATGTATGTATTATTGTACGCGGATGACACAATCATTATGGCTGAAAATCCTACAGATTTACAAACAGCCCTTAATGCTTTAAAGAGTTATTGCCTTCTTTGGAATTTAACTGTTAATACCTCGAAAACCAAAGTCATGATTTTTTCTTGTAGGGAAATTCGTAAGAAACCATTATTTTCCTTCGGTGATAATGAACTTGAGATAGTTGATGATTACATTTATCTTGGAATAACCATGAACTACAATGGCCGATTTAAAAAGGCCATATCAAAACAAGTGAGTCAAGCAAGAAGAGCAATGTTCAAAATTCTTGGTAAAATAAGACAACTTCTTCTGCCACAAGATATCGCCTGCGAACTATTTGATAAGGTTGTGCTTCCCATACTACTATATGGTAGTGAGATTTGGGGCTTTGAAGATATTACGCAGGTTGAAATTTTCTATCGAAATTTTTTGAGAAGTGTTTTGAAGGTAAATAAATCAACAGCTAGTTGCATGATTTACAGAGAAACTGGTAGATATGAACTTTCAAATATAGTTGCCACACGAATTATAGGATTTTGGTGCAGATTGCTCAGTGGTAAGCAGAGTAAATTATCCTGTATGATGTTCAAATAAATGAAATCAATGCATGAAGATGTTGAATGTTCGTTTACTTCAAAATGGGTTGCAAATATTATTGATTTGTTGGATAAGTATGGATTAAGCCATATCTGGTTAGAGCAGAAACAGGTGAATGTAAACTGGGTGAAATTAGTTTTTGAACAACGAATACGAGATACAATAAAGCAAAACTGGCACAATGAAGTCCAAAATAATAGCCAATGCGTAAATTATAGGATAGTAAAAGATAATCTTGATTTCGAATCATATCTCAGAAAACTGAACTGTAATGATAGGATAAACTTATGTAAATTTAGATGCGGTAATCATCATCTGCCATGTGTTGCAGGTAGATATGTAAATATTCCTAGATCTGAAAGGAAATGTAATTTATGTGATTTGAATGCTATAGGAGATGAATTTCATTATCTGTTTGAATGTACTTACTTCTCAGATGATAGAGCAAAATACATTTCTCGCTATTATGTGATTCGTCCAAATATCTTGAAAATGTCATCATTATTTAACACGAGAAGTTCAAAGAAATTATCACAATTTGCCAAGTTCATTAATCTCATAATGGCGAAATTTAAGACATAAATTGATCCAAACATTTTTATAGGCCTATGTTATAAACTGTAATACATTGCTTCTGTGAATACTTGTAAATATTGCAAATACTATTACATGTACATGTATTTCGAAACTGTTTTCTTTTCTTTTTCTTAAAGAAAACATATGTGTATATATATATATATTTATATTGTATTGTACAAGTTACTATGTATTTCTCATACCTCGAAAGGGGTCGTCAGAAATAATAAATAAACTTCAAACTTCAAACTTCATATTCCATACAAAAAAAGCTGCTGGAAACGTCACTATAAGAAATTTTACTTTCAGACAAGTAACATGAAAGACGTTATTTTCGTAAAAAGATTGGTAGAAATATAATTCCAAAAAAATCCCAAGATTTTAATTGGTTTTCAATGACGCATTGGTTCATATTTCACAAAGCCTTTTCAATAATGAGCTGAAACCCTTTGAAAAGCTGCCCATGTATATTTCGTATATTTTGTGTGAAAAATAGTTACATTCCCTTTCATGATAATTTTGAAGTATATTTGAAGTATAATTTTGAATATATCTTCAAGGGAATATACTGTACTGGGAAGACAAAAGCCTTCAAAATCGTGAGCGTGAGCAATCTTATTGCCAATCAATTAAATTCATGTACATATATATCCATTCTAGAAACATGGTGAAATTTATTTGCCCTTAAATGATCCACATTTGGAGTAGAGTAATTAGTGATTAAATAAAAAATCCTCAAATTGTTCGGCCTGAACATTTTACGGATTGGTGATTTAATCACTAATTACTCCAAATGTGGATATTTGAGGGTCGTGGTTAGAAATAAGATAACATTTCTATTGATTTCGTGTACTACATCGGTACTTGATTGTTTTATTACCATCATCATTGACAAGAATATCTGAACTTAATTAGATAGGATGGCATCTCTATTGATTGCACGTACTACATCGGTACTAGTTTGATTGTTTTATGTTATCATCACCAACATTGACACGAATACATGAACTTACTTTAGCTTAGATAACATTTTCATTGATAGTGTGTACTGCTTTTGTACTTGATTCTTTTATTACCATCATCATCATCATTGACAAGACTGAACTTACTTTAATAAGATTACATTTCTATTGGCAGAAAGATTACATGGATAGATTAAAGCTTAACGCATCATTACAAACTGTCCAAGATTATTTCAAACTAATTATTACAACTTTGATGAAGTCAATTTTAACCCATGTACATGTATTATTATTTACAACTAATTATCACAACTATTATGAAATCAATTATAACACATGCACTATTATTTACAACTAATTATTACAACTATGATGAAGTCAATTATAACACATGCACTATTATTTACAACTAATTATTACAACTATTATGAATTCAATTATAACACATGCACTATTATTTACAACTAATTATTACACCTATTATGAAATCAAATACAATACATGCGCTAGTCGAGCTTCATACTAGAAATGTGAGTTTTAATGAAAATGCTGACCATTGAATTCAAAAGAAATTTAAATGAAGTAACATGATTTGATCATGATCTATACAAAAAGATGTTGCATTTCACTTTATTTACATAAAAGAAACAAAGTAGATACTACAATATTAATTATACACTGAAACTACAACTTGATAAGATAAAACAAAGACCTTGTGTAAGTACATTTCTCGTAAAGAAGCATGATAATGATAGGGAACTCAAAAGAACGACTTACTTTTCACTCAATAACGTGTCTGAAAAGCTTTCCGTAAACCACATCGCGATGTCTTGGCTGAACGTATTCTTTATCTGAAACATGTAGCTTATATCGATATATCTGTCTTTGTTGTTATCAATGCCGCACGATGCAAATTCACTTTGTTTAACTCGACTTTACATTCTGTCCTTTTTCAGAAACATCTAACCGAATGTTTTTTTAGGAACATCTAGAAAAAAATAATTACCTTAATTAGTTTTCAGAACATAATGTATCTGGTTGGATATTTTAAGGAAAAGAAACCACAATTCATTTATTTCATAGGGTCGACCACGGACCATTGTTGTCTCCACCACTTCACAGCCCGGTACGGCCCACAACTTCACAAACTGCAATGCACAATTTGTGTTATCCCTCCGCATGATTGAAAATGTCAAAATAGAGAGGGATCCGTTTCAAAATCCAGAGTAACCCTTTTTAAGTAATGATTGTTCTATCAGTAAAATAACATTCCTTCAAATTTTAATTGTGTTCATTGCCCATAGCAATCTAGACCTCTTTACAAAATGATGCATAATGGTTCCGCGAGCCTAACACGCTTATATACGCAGCGCTATATTACATACATGTAATCATCATGATTAATTAAAGGGATAGAGCACCCTATTAAGTTGGTTGCAATAAAAGGAGACACATGAAAGAAATACATTACTGAAGGTTTGATCAAAGGAAGGTCAAAGGATAAGAAAGTTATAATCTTTTAATGTTTTGATTTTGTGACGTCACATGTTAGATGCTCTCCCATAATATGTTGTGTACAATTGTTTTCTCGATAATGTTCATTTTCTAAAAAGTAAAAAAAAAGAAAAAAGAAAAATTTGGGTTCTTTTACTTGTGTATTTGATTCACAATTAGAAATACGTTTTTACACACAAACCATAACAAAAAATCATTCTGGTGTCAAAAACAGAAAAAACAATTTATGGAATTATTCCTAACACAGCATATGGGAGAGCATCCCACACGTGACGTCACAAAATTGAAATTTCAAAAGATCATAACTTTCTAAATCTGTTATGGATTTTCGTCAAACGTTTACTGATATGTCATTTCGTCAAACGTTTACTGATATGTCATTTCTTTCATGTTTCTGCTTTAATCAAAACCAACTCATCTTATGGCTGAACTATCCCTTTTAAGTATGTCATGAGAGCTGAAATGTCTTTATGTTAGATTAGACATTATCATGCAGAACCCATTAAACAGAATCCACATTGTGACATGGTTGCAAGTTCGTACACTCTTTGACCTGACGTCATTCCGTGATGACTGTGGCGCCACGCTGGTCATGCTGTTTCTTCCATAATCTCTTACATATTTTTCGTCATGCCTGTGAAATTCACATTCCACTAAGACATTTTCAGCTTGTCCCCAGTCATTTGCCTTAATTGAAATCATTGCGTTGATGAGGAGAATAACTGAATTTGGCCAAGCATCAATAGCACGGCACGCCACCGTAATTTCGTGAAGAGAAAAGGAGCGGTTTGGACTAAATTTGAGCCCGCCCTCCACGATGCGTAGGTGACTATTGTTGATAGACACCAACCCAGGGCTTAGCTGCAGGAAACCCACGTCAGGAGACTCCTGGAAGATCCACTGGATGACAGGTGATGGGTGTGACGTCACAGGGCATTGAATTAAAACGCTGTCATTCTCTGCAATGGTACATGCCTGGTCATGGGCAAGAGATAGCGGGCAAATGACATTATCCATTGAATGGCTCACCTCGAAGTTGGCTTTTAGCAGCGGAGAAAAACACGAACCATAAATAGCAATATCATCCTCTGAATCGAGTAACAAGCTTTGGGAACAATCGCACATCAAATTGTTTTCCTTCACGAATATTTGGGTGTTCAAACTTGGCATTGATGTAAGACTAACAGGGGTTAATGCCGTCTCTATTTCGGTGAGTGCATTGTTGGTTAAGTTTAAGAGCTGAAGATCGTAAAAAATGCCAAAGACGTCCCTACTGCAATTGCACCCAGGAAATCGCATTAAGTCATTCCCAGACAGATAGAGCTCACGAATAGGATGGACTGTATCCAATCCATTGCACCCAGATAACGAATTAATGCGATTGTTATCAAGGTGTAAGCGTATAACTTCTGGAAACTGCACCATAAATCTAAACATGTCGAACGTATGCAGACTGTTCTGGCTAAAGTTGAGAAATCTAGCTAGTGGGCCATACCAATTAGGAATTTCGATCAAGTTACTCTGAACAAACATGAATGACCATGCTCTCATCAATACAACCCCATCATATAGTTCCAAGCAATATACAGATACATTGCGTAATGTTAGCATATTCGAATACGATTGTCTTAGTCGATTTAACTGTCCTGACGGTAAGTGAGAGTTCGTTTGTAAGGTGCAGTTGTCGTTAGTTGGGTAAATCTGAACTCCCTCGAGAGTAAGGGAGCCATGATGGCACAGAATGGTATCAGGAATTTTGAATATGTATCTTCCTTGAATGAGAAGGTAGGGTATCTTCATTAAGTCTAACATACAGGAGGCCATGGTAGATGTAAGGTCAAAGCTGAGGGTATGAAAATTACTGACTAACGAACAGCTTATATTGAGTCCTTGAATAAGATTGGCATTTAGTTTGAATGACTGTAGATATGTTAGTTCTTGGATTGTGTTATCGTTGAGAGTATCGATACAATTATGACTGACATCAATCCCTCGTAACAATGGAAACAAACGGCCAAGGCTTTTTGGTAGCGCGGTCAAGTTATTCCAACTGAGATCTATCTGTACCACCAAGCCTAGCACAGTGGTTGGGAATGTTCGAATGGTTGTGTTTTGTAGAGACAGATATTGTAGTCTGAAAAGGCGTGAAAAGGCATCATTACCAATATACACTATTGGATTATTATTGAGATTCAAGGAGACGAGCTTGGGCAGAAAAGCAAATGTTGAAATATTATGAATAATATTGTTAGAGAGATCCAGGCGGTTTACTTTGTATAGATTTCTAAATGAGGTGTGATTAATTATTGATATTGCATTATCATCACATCTTATCGATTTAAGATTTGGAATAGTCGTTATATTAGCCGACATCGCAAATAAGTTGTTTGACATAAATAATGATTCAAGGGCCACTAGTTGTGAGAAGATATAAGAATCAATTCTTGTAATGTGATTTTTTTTCAGGACAACCGTGTGTAAGTTAGGAGTTTTGAATTGTCCTACAAGAGATACGATTAGGTTATCTTCAAATGCGATAACCCGCAGGTCCGATAGATGATTAAATTTGTCAGCATCGAGGGCAGCTATATTGTTGCTGTCCATGCGTAAAGTCCGCAGCTTCCAAAGGCCACTCAAATCTGGAATTGCGCTCAAAAGATTGCGAGAGAGGCTAAGGACAGTAAGGGATGACACATTCGTCAGATGCTCAATGTTTTTGATCAGATTTGATGAGAGATCGAGACTGTTAAGGTACTGGTGCTTCACCATCTGAATTTGTGGGAGGTTTCCGTTGGTCATGACCAGCCCATGGAGAAGTGGAGCCCTTGTCAGCAAAGTACTAATAACGGCGACATTGGTTATATGACTGAAAACTACATGTAGTAAATTAGGGAAATTAGGAATGGCATTTCGTGATAAAGCGTCTTGTTGATACCCTACATAAATATTTGTCAAGTATGTTAAGGCAGATATGTTGTTGAGCTTGTTACCAGTCAGATCAACGGAAAGATCGGGGGACCTTGGCAGAGAGAACTCTTCAATCACTGATATTCTATTCCAATCGAGGTATAGATATTCGATATTAAGGTGAGAGAATGCACCGTCGGGAATGTACGAAATACGGTTATGAGCCAAGTACAGATATTGAAGTATGTGGAGCCCGATAAATGACTCATTAGTCAATGTGTAGATGAAGTTTTGTGTAAGGTCTAGAACTAATAGATGAGGGGGAAACAGCAGGCCATGTATCTGGCGTAGTTTATTGTTGGTAAGGCTTAATTCAATCAGGTTAGGTACACTTGATGCAAAAGCAACAGGGATGTCTTGAATGGCATTATAGCGCAAATGCAGCAATGATAGCATTTCTAGATAATGGAATGTCGGGATTTCCGTTAGGATGTTGTGAACAATATAAAGTGTCTTGAGCGCAGGCATCTGGAGAAAAATGGAATCATTCACGGAGCGTAAAGCATTATTTGAAAGCCTGAAGTGTGTTGCATTCAAACTGTCATGGAACAAATCAGGCGTTAGAATCGCTCGGTAATTGTGTAGCCCGCCGTTGAAAGACATATCCTTTTCTAAGAGGAATCCCGTACAGGTGATGCGATCTCCTTCCACTGTTACATCGCAGACACATATTTGACATATGTCCGTCTCTCGTGGTTCACTATGTCGAATTGTTAAGAACAAAATAAAAAGTTGGACCAATCTCAGGTGGAAATCTTCGCTCCCCAACATCCTGGTCTCTTAGGTTTGAAAACACGATGAGCTAGAAGAATTCTTCAACGATTTCCTGCATTAATTAGGAATGATATATAAAGAAGGAAAAAGGCGGCGATGAAAATGGAGAAAAGGTGAACAGGTAAAATTAACAAGGATATGACCCCGTGGGGATTCCAAGGAGAATGAAAAGGAGAAAGAAGAAGAAGACGAAAATTGAAGAGAAGGAAAAGAATGGAAAAGAACATGGAGAGCGAGAAGAGCTAAGGCAAAATCTTAACACATTACATTGCCTAATTGATATCTACATGTACACCAGCACAATAATGCACTTTGAAATGCACTTTTATGCGCTTTTTTGCGCTATTGAATGTGCAATTGCCCGAAAATAGATAAGGATTCGTTCATCCGACAATGTGATAAGAAAAAAATACCACATCATTTTTTTTTTCATAACTATTAAGGAATTTTTGCACACGTACTACAAACCATTATCATAATGCTGTTCCAATTCAGAATTTCAGAAATATCCCCTTTGCCTGTTTATGAATTGTATCTGCTTCTAATTGTCTAATCGATTACAGTTCATTATTCTGAAGGTTCGAATATTCCGAAGGTTCGTTAATCCGAAAATGAAACAAGGTTCGTAAATCCCCCCCAAAAATAAGGTTCGAATATTCCGAAGGTTCGTCAATCCGAAAACGAAACAAGGTTCGTTACTCTGAATGTTCGTTAATCCGAAAACGAAATAAGGTTTGTTTTTCTGAAGGTTCGTTTATCCCAAAATGAAATAAGGTTCATTAGTCCGAACCTTCAGAATAGCGATCCTTCGGAATAATACAAACCTTTTTACGGTTTCAGACAAATGAATCTTCGGACCTTCTTTTTTTTTGGAATAACGAACCTTCTTTTTTTTCGGACTAACGAACCTTCAGAATAACAAGACTTATTTTGTTTTCGGACTAACGAACCTTCGGAATAACAAGCCTTATTTTGTTTTCGGACTAACGAACCTTCGGAATAACGAACCTTCAAAATAGTGAACCTTTGGAATAACGAACCTTCGGAATAACGGCTCTTCGGAGTATTCGAACCTTCAGAATAACGAACCTTCGGAACAACGAGTGCTTCCCGTCTACTCATACATGTATGATCAGACGAAATAATGTATATTGTGTATAATATACCTTTACCACAAATACAATACAATTTACATTTAAACATACAAATATCCTTAATTCAATTGTTAAACCACTTCCCAAACAGTGACTCCTTAATTTGTATTTGAATCTTATACTCTTCGGTACGTCCGTTATGTAATTATGTAGTTGCCTGTGATGACCGTAAAATTGTGAAATACGTTTAGATGTTGCTTTTCATTTGTTTTTTATTTCTTATTTTATACTAAATGTTCAATTGCTGTTGTATCTATTTACACTGTATAATTGTTACTCTTTCAGTATTGTTAAACTCAACATGAACATGATGTAAATTACTGTAATTTAGCCCCGGCTGCTAAAAGTCATACTAATACACCTCACATGAATTGAATTGAATAAAAAGATATCATTTTACAATGCATAAACCCTTTATCATAGTTACGGAGCTTTAGACTTCACAACCTATATTGCCCCTGACACGGAATTTTCTCTACTTTTTCGCGCCGTTCTCCTCCTCATTCCGCGTCGTGAATAATCTTGTTGATGTTACGACGCGACGCAACTTGACAGAGCAACTAAAATGAAATAGCGCCATTATTTGCCGCGCGGACAATGTCGCGAAGACGTAAACCTGCCTAAGAATGGTTATGAACTGATAGGCGACGCAGGATGCACTACCTCGCTCATACAAGTCAGGCTGACTTTCCCCAACTCAGAAGATACCGCGTTATTGATGAGAAATCTAAAGCTCCTATTATCGGCACACCCGCCGGCGTGCATAGCCAGTTCATTGTTATTCTCAATCCATCTCATTTCATGAATCCATATCTCATTAGGATATTACTGTTACATGTATTTCTTTGCCTTAAATTGAATAGTTCATTTATGATAATCATGATAATAGGGAGGGTATACCTCAAAAGCTCTCTTTCTTTGCTGGGTCCACCACACCATATGATTTTATCGTAAGCGCGACGTAAACATGTGGTATAATATGTGTGTACACTGCTATGTCAGTACATATTGTATGATAGCTTTCCTGTATGTAGAGTGCAGTATGCTATTTTGTTATATGATATCGTTTATGTTATTTCTGTGTTGTATCTATAGACCATTTTGGTAATGTCTTCAGAGTCAATCCACCTTCTTTTAGGATAATTGGACCCGACACTTTAGAGCCCGTTATATTGAACAGTATGTTAAACGCAAACAGTGTACTAAACTAAACTAGACCACATTTCTTTTTAGAAGGAGGCGAGCATAGAGTTATATACACCCGAACTGGGGGAGAGTTAGTTTTGATGTTCTTGTTTGTTTTTTTTGGGGGGCGGGATGTCGCCGAGGGGATAGGGGTAAGGCGGTTGATAGGTCTTTTAGATGGGCAATGGTAATGGTAATTTTTGTGTCTTTTCCCCCAAAATGTAACCAAGGATACATGCAATCCCACACAGAAGCAGTTTTTTTTATACACATTGGCCCGAATTCATAAAAGACTTAGTCCACGGTTTGAGCTCCATGGAGTGGGTACATTTCAAGAAGGTCCAATCATAGAGCGGCAAGAGCGCACGCATTCCGCGACGAATGCTAATCTTACGCTAGTTACTATGGTTTAGACGATGGTTTATTCCAATCAATTAGGTTAAACCGTTGTCTAAACATGGTTTAATCCATGGAGGTATCAGGTCTAATGCATAGGAACTAATGTAAAGCATCATACGCAAATGTGCGCGTTTATTGTTGGACCTTTTTGGAGTCCACACGCTGAATCAAAGGTACACGCCACGAAATTCGCTTAAAGTGTGGACTTAATGTAAAACACTGTTGTGAATTCAAGCCCAAGTGTCCACGAGAACAGGTCCGGTAAAAACTTACCTAAAACTCGAACACAGAATGATGCAAAGAGGTGGCTGCTTCCTCGATCAGCTCGGCTCTGTCTCTGTCTCCCCTCTGATCGGACAGCGAGGTTTTCAAGATTAGGTGAGTGCATGGGTAATGACGAGTGGATGATCGGATATTGTCTTTCGAAAAGTACCGAATCAGGGCGTGTCGTAATGTAACCAATGGTATCATTCAATGAGGACTATAAATTAGATGAAATAGTGACATCAGTTCTGGGCCCTGTTGCATAAAAATTACTATTGCCGTATTTTTGCTACTAATGGCAACTTCGCTGGAAACCTTGAATTGATTGGCTGTCGAGCGATGTTACCATGGTAGTTACCATTGATGACAGAGTTACCATTAGTAATTAGTTTTACGCAACGGGGCCACGGTGCATAAAGGTTTTCAATCAATAGCCCATCCCGAAGATAATATTTCTCTTAATCTTCTCACATAATCTCCTCCTTAATCTCCTCATTCAGGTATTGTCGGATTTCCTTCCACAATTACCTATAATTGTCCACTGTGTCAGGTAATCGTAAAGAATGGATGAGTGTAGTTTGTCCTCGATGTGCAAATAAGCTTTCATCAGATTGATCTACTTTATAGTGTATGCTTCACATGCACACAAATGGTTTCAAATATCAATATCTAACAATAAATAATACAATATATACTGAGATGTGGGAGCGCAGATAAGAAATGAAGATGATACAAATAATGAAGGCGAATATAAGCCTAGTCTCCAGGCTTCTTGGGGAATTCATAATCTGAATTATCAAAGATACAGTCAGGTCCCCATTTCATAAAACTTACCTGTGATGCCATCAATGGTAACTACCATGGTAACATCACCCAGCATCCAATCAAATTCAAGGTTTCCATAGCAATTGCCATTGATAGCAAAGTTACTATCAGTGGTCAGATTTATTCAATGTATGCCAAGATATGAAGACAATATAGATCATAAAGGTGAATATAAAGCTTTCCAGGCTTCTGGAAATTTAACGTTATATCAAAATTATTAGAATATTGTTTGAATAATCGGACATACAGTGAGGTCCAGGGGCCCATTTCATAAAAAGTTGCTATGATAGCAACTCTTGCTGGAATGTCAACTTTCATTGAAAGAGCCAATCAAGAAGCAGAATTTTCACTGTTGTCATAGTAGTTGACATTACAGCAAGAGTTGCTATCATAGCAACTTTGTATGAAATACACATACATACATACACAATATTGATATCAAATTGCCTGGAAAGTAGGCTAGCGAGTACGTGGCGGGAGAGGATGATAAACATGATAATCATCGGCCTTGCAAAACAACACACTAGAACTCATGACCACGACGATCATCCAATGATAGATTGATTGTCTGGCATTGCCGGAATAGTTGTAATGTCCCCATATACTTCCTTTTCTCGAAAGAGAATTAGTTTTGAAATGCGACAACATATTATATGCTTGAGAAAAAGTAACATTTCCCAATGAAAAGTATGCTATAGTAAAGAGCTATGATACACCGTGAGCCAGGGTGAAACCAAAGGGTGCGAAAAGTCATTTTCGGCAATTTTTTTGTCTCGCCCACCTAAGGTGAAGGCGAGACTAAGGGATCCAAATGGCGTCCGTCCGTCGTCCGTCCGTCGTCCGTCGTCCGTCAGTCGTCCGTCCGTCGTCCGTCGTCCGTCGTCCGTCACAAATGTTAAAGTTTACCTGCAAGACTCTCTTATGATCCATAAATTCACATGGGTTGCTTGGATTACAACCTAACTTGGGTCATAGATGCACTGGGGGTACCTTCATGTTATGGTGGCGTTGGAGGTCACAGGATAAGGTCAAAGGTCATTTGAGGTCATACGTTAAAGTTTACCTGCAAGACTCTCTTTTGACAAATAACTTCACATAGGTTGCTTGGATTACAACCTAACTTGGGTCATAGATGCACTGGGGGTACCTTCATGTTATGGTGCCGTTGGAGGTCACAGGATAAGGTCAAAGGTCATTTGAGGTCATACGTTAAAGTTTACCTGCAAGACTCTCTTTTGACAAATAACTTCACATGGGTTGCTTGGATTACAACCTAACTTGGTTCATAGATGCACTGGGGGTACCTTCATGTTATGGTACCGTTGGAGGTCACAGGATAAGGTCAAAGGTCATTTGAGGTCATACGTTAAAGTTTACCTGCAAGACTTTCTTTTGACAAATAACTTCACATGGGTTGCTTGGATTACAACCTAACTTGGGTCATAGATGCACTGGGGGTACCTTCATGTGATGGTGGCGTTGGAGGTCACAGGATAAGGTCAAAGGTCATTTGAGGTCATACGTTAAAGTTTACCTGCAAGACTCTCTTTTGACAAATAACTTCACATGGGTTGCTTGGATTACAACCTAACTTGGGTCATAGATGCACTGGGGGTACCTACATGTTATGGTGCTGTTGGAGGTCACAGGATAAGGTCAAAGGTCATTTGAGGTCATACGTTATTACCTGCAAGACTCTCTTTTGACAAATAACTTCACATAGGTTGCTTGGATTACAACCTAACTTGGGTCATAGATGCACTGGGGGTACCTTCATGTTATGGTGCTGTTGGAGGTCACAGGATAAGGTCAAAGGTCATTTGAGGTCATACGTTAAAGTTTACCTGCAAGACTCTCTTTTGACAAATAACTTCACATAGGTTGCTTGGATTACAACCTAACTTGGGTCATAGATGCACTGGGGGTACCTTCATGTTATGGTGCTGTTGGAGGTCACAGGATAAGGTCAAAGGTCATTTGAGGTCATACGTTAAAGTTTACTTGCAAAACTCTCTTATCACACATAACTCATCACATGTTGCTACAATGGCAATCAAACTTGGATGATGGATGCACTGGGGGCACCTGCATGTTATTGTGCTGTAAGAGGTCACATGATAAGGTCAAAGGTCATTTGAGGTCATACATTAAAGTTTACTTGCAAGACTCTTGGTGAAGGCTTCCTAACTTGTGCACAGAATTGTGTGAGCATGTGTGAGCATTACTGATGTAGATTTAGGCAAACATTACTCATGTAAATTTTTATTATGCTTACTTCATTCCAAGGTATCATAATAAGATACTGTTCACATATACTGTATATGCAAAAGATCAAGTAGTTTTCTGTTGTGTTTTTTCTATTGCTGTTTATATAAATTGGTGTACTGATATACAAGAACAGTTATTTCACTTTTCTTACTTTTAGCTCACTGCCATTTTTAGTGATACTATACTTTATGAAACAACAAAACTTGATTTTGCATCTAATTTTGCTTTTTTTTTATGAAAATGCCTGGAGCTTGTACATGTACCATGTAACAAAGCTCTCTAAAAGTGTTTTTCTTTTCTTGACTGGTGTTTGTTTTCTACTTACATGTTTCATGTGTTAAAATAAAAAAAAGGCTCAAAGTTAGAGCCACTTGGCACCCATCATATACTTCACAGCAATCTTTCATCTCTCACTATCTACTAATATTATTCAAAATGTAAAATATTACAGAAAACACATCCAAAATAATAAGCAATATCCATACATTACTTTCGTATGAAGTGCGGAGTTTTAATACAAAACAAAAACTGCTGTGAATAATATGATATGTGATCTGCGTCCGTGTCGCGGGTGCCGGGCAACATTTTGCACTTGAAAGAATATTAACTTGAATTTTAAAACTATACATAAATACTCAGTGCAAGGTGGCTGAAGGATCACAGTGTTTTGTGTTCTCTTCAATTTTACGCATGAATTTTACTTTTACGGTTATATGCACTATTCAATTTGCCATAAAAGGTTTTAATCACTAATGCTTTCAAGAAATGTTTCTCTAAATAATAAGCTCATTATGACACTACATTGTACAAATCATCTAGAAACCCTCAGCTGGACTGCAACCACAAACATATTTAACCTTCCCACATATACAATATCAATGCCATAATATTACTCATATCTGTTCAAAATTGTTGCTTTTAAACTCTCTCTAATCATTCACTTTTCCCCTGACAGGTTATCAAGTCTCCAAAAAAATTATTCTACTTTGTTCACTTTACATGCATGCCTTATTACAATCATAATGTTCAGCATTATTCATGTGTGTTGACAAACTTTCTTATATAAACGTATCAATTTTAGAAACTTTATTCCATGTTCAGTTTTCAACTGCAGCACTAATTTTAACCTTTTTACATTTCTATGCCCCCCAGAGACAAAGTTTACTTCGCCTCTATTGTGCAACTGATTATCATCCTGTTTTGTCTTTGTCTAATCTAATAGAACTTGGTGGAGGCTTTTTATTCCATCTCAAAGAAGGGGGAAGGTGGGGGAGGGGGAGTAGATAGAGGAAGTAGCATTGCGTGAAATAGCCCTTCTCATTTATGGAATGTTACATTCTATGGCAGATATTTCACAATCAGCCAGGGATACAATTCTTTTGCGTAGCAACGGAGATCGCGATATTTCTGGTTATTTTCGCAAGTGGGCGAGACACAATATTGCTAATGCCTTGTTTTTACATATTCCGCGCAGGACTGCGCAGACGCTGAAGGATTTTCTGACATCATACGTCACCGCATGGGGGAGCGCTTATGATAAAGTGGTTTTATTTTCCATTGCAAGCCCTAGTTAAGATTTCTTTCTGTCCGGTAATAAGGGGGGAGGGAGAGATGCATCTAACATGTTATATACATTGGCAGTATATCTAAGGATGCGAGAAACCAAGCTTCTTTCACATCAAGCTTTCACAAAATACAACCAGCAACTAATTGCATTGTGTAATTCATCTTTCATTGACATATTTTAAGCAGCCAGTAAAAATCAATATCACAATGCCGTCATACGTTTGGAATTATGTCTAGTCGATTACCCGCCAATAATTACCACAGAATGCTGTGTTTTAGTAAAACATAGCATGGGATATGATATATTGGTGCACTTTCATCTCATTCTGGCCCACTGTGCAGTATTGGCATTTCCAGAAACTGCGTGGAATCATATTTCGTATATCAATATTGAAAGATGATTGTGCAGACGCTTTTGCAGAGAGAATGGCAACAATTATATCCCTTTAAAGACAGCCCGTCCCTTTTCCAGATCACCACAAAACCATCGAAACATTGGAAAAACATATGGAGAAGTGTTAGCAAGCTGTATATTCATAATTTGAAACTGATACGTAGTGTAAAGTCCAAATAATGCACGTAAACAATGTCTGATTAATAGTCTTTACCTCAGGCTCTTAGCAGTTTGTATTGAAATATCTGCTTTATTGATTAATCTGCTTTTGCAGAGAGAATGGCAACAATTATATCCCTTTAAAGACAGCCTGTCCCTTTTTCAGATCACCACAAAACCATTGAATAATTGGAAAAACATATAGAGAAGTGTTAGCAAGCTGTACAGGTTTATATTCATAATTTGAAACTGATACGTAGTGTAAAATCCAAATAATACACGTAAACAATGTCTGATTAATAGTCTTTACCTCAGGCTCTTAGCAGTTTGTGTTGAAATATCTGCTTTATTGATTAATCTGTTTATGAAATTATATAACGCATTATGAAAACAATTGTTCTATAGAAGGAATCATCTCCAAAGTTTGGTAATTACTCATAAAATTAGGATTTCACACATGCATAATAACCACATAGATACTGTAACAAAGACTAATACTTTTTTCGTAGTACGAAAAAAGTCGGTTTGAAATTTAACGGCTGAAATTTTTTACATATACAGAAAGCTTCAACATGCTATATTCTTAGAATTGGTCTTGAATCATACTTTCTTCAATTTGCGAGCGTGATAGACAATTTCAAATTTTAAGCTTGCAAAAGGGACGGACAATCTTTAATGTGTTTGAGTTATGGGCTCATATGAAGTGTATACGAATGTTATGTCCATTCTGATTTATCCCTTACTTTGCCATTCTCTTTGAGATTTTCTTTCCCAGTTTGTTCTTTCTCCCCTTTATCTTAAATTACTATTAATTACATGCTGTTAACACATACATTTGATTACTTAGGCAAATCTTAACAATGTTGGTACCTTCTAGGTGTGCTGTGAGCTTTTGTAAGCGTGGCTCTGATTTATTATGAATAGATGGTGTCACCATGGAAGGTCCATGGTGTCACTATGCATTTACCATCCCATGTCTGTGTAAGAATTTGCCAATACAGACCACCTTATACTTGCCCACAAGTATGTCTCGTGTATTATTAGGTGGTCTGCCATGCCATGGCATCCTATAAATAGGATTCCACCTTCATGGTGCAAATTTGATAATAATGTCAAAATCGGCCATGTGTGTTATGTCAATGGAAGGGGTATTTATGAAATGACATGACGGACATCTAGGAGCTGTATCTCGCTTATGTTAAATTCTGTTACTCTGAAATTTTGGTAAGTTGTAGCTGAGTCTACTAGCTTTCGGGGACGTCATCTCTATTTTTTAATCAGATGTCGGGGTCATGGCGAAATTTCAGCTTGATTATCGATTTCTTAATCATTCTAGACCCATTAAGTGAATGGGAAGATTTGTGGCTCAATGGGTAAGGCGCCGTTTTAAGATCTCGAAACCCCTGGTTCGATTCCTGGAGTTGCAATGTTTATTTTGCCACTTTCCTCTGTTCTATCCCTCACTTTGTCATTGTCCTTGAGATTTTCTTTCCCATTCTTTTTCTCTCGCCCCTTTATCTTACATGATATTAATTACATGTTATTAGCACAGACATGTGATCATTTTGTCAAGTCTCTGAAATGTTAGTATATTGTACGTGGCTTTATGAGTTTTCTTGAGCGTTGCCTCTGATTTCTAATAAATAGATGGTGTCACCATGGAAAGACGATGGTGTCACCGTGCATTTACCATACCATGTCTGTGCACAAATTTGCCAATGCAGACCACCTTATACTTATCCACAAGTATGTCTTGTTATCATTGATATTGTTACGTTTTGTATTCTTCACAAAATACAATTTCTGCTGATAAAATGCAGTGGCTTATGAAACTGAAAAACGACAGCTCTGTTATTGTACCAGCCAATATTGTGTGGGAAGAGAATTTTACTCTCAACATACTATGAATGGAGTAGCATGCTATACATGTACGTTTTTCTTCAGTGTTTACCCTTTGTAAACAATGTACAGCGCACCTTTTGTACACTACATGTACATCATTCGTTTGACCAACCCTATTATTGAGCTCTACTGGAGCGGATATTGAAATAGAGCTTAAATTCTTCTTCTGTTGAACTTGCCCTTTTAGATTCAATCTCTTCCAGTACACACACTTTTGTTTTGCTTAAAGGGAGTATACTGCACCGGGAAGACAAAAATGCCTTCAAAAGGTGATCGTGAACAATTTTTTTGCCAATGGTGTTAAATTTATGTATTGTCCATTTTAGAAACTTGCTGAAAGTTATTTGCCATAGAATTATCCACATTTGTAGTAATTAGTGATTAAATCACAAATCTTAAATTATTCGAGCCGAACATTTCGAGGACTTGTGATTTAATCACTAATTACACCACACGTGGATCATGTGAGGGCAAGTAACTTCCAGCAAGTTTCTAAAATGGACAATACATGAATTTAACACCATTGGCAAGAAGATTGCTCACAATCAGCCTTTTGAAGGCATTTTTGTCTTCCCAGTACAGTATACTCCCTTTAAATGAAAGTGGTAGCAGTAGTAGGAATGAATTGTAACTTCCTAGAATGTGCCCAAAGAATACTTAGTGAAGTTAGTGGACCTTAGATTTAGATTTTGAGCGCACTTGAACACCAGCCAATAGTCTTTTCCATGCTTCTCTTTCTTCCATTCATGATCATGGCAGTCGGGTCTTTACTCCTCAAACTAGTAATACTTCTCAGATGATCAATGCTCATGATAGAATGTCTTCCACCCTGCCATTTTGGGCTTTTTTTATCACCTCTTTTTTTCTTTTTAACAGTGTCCAATGAATTTCAGTCTTCCATTATGTGTAGTTGGTCTGTTCAGTTTTTTTTTTAGCTCCTTAGTTGGTGGTCATGTGTTCTTCCCATGATACTCCAAGTGTACATGCAACCCTAAACATATTGGTGTAGTGAAACCTGTCTAAAGTGGCTACCCAAGGGAAACACAAATTATGGCCTTTATAGACAGGTGGCTGCTTTAAACAGGTTCTTTAACACATGATCTCTCTCCGGGGAATCATTTTAGTGGCCACTATAGACAGGTGGCCGCTAAGACAGATTTGACTGTATGTACAGTCCTACACCTGTCTTGCATCTTCTGTGTCTACCTGTCAGTATTGTACATTGTACAGCAACATACTTTCTGCTTTGGCACAGAAGAAACTGAGTTTTTGATGCCTTTGAAGATTTTTTGAGTGCACTCCATGCTTGCCCATCGTGGTATGCAGGTCTTTTTTGCTTGACTGAATCCCCGCTCCTACACTGTAGGTACATGTACTTGAGGTCATCAACTTGCTTCAAGTGTGACAAGATCACCCTTTGACTGGTTGAAGAGTGTACTCTGTTGAGTCTGTTCTCTTGTGCAAATAATGATGTCCCCTGTTAAGCTGGCTTTGACAGAATAAAGCATGACCAGAGGA
Source organism: Arbacia lixula (assembly GCA_963669155.1). Taxonomy (NCBI): domain Eukaryota; kingdom Metazoa; phylum Echinodermata; class Echinoidea; order Arbacioida; family Arbaciidae; genus Arbacia; species Arbacia lixula. The sequence continues at coordinate 7,323,728 of OZ022593.1, forward strand.
GTATCTGGAACCACAAGGAGCCATTAACGGGTTACTAAATTAGAAAAATAAGTTCCCACTAATCTAGAATCTATGTAAAATTATCCACTAAAAACGAATTTCACATTTGTTTGCCACTTAAAGTCTCATTTTGACGAAAAATTTAAAAAAAAATGGACGCCTTTAGTGACGAATGAGAGGTCAAAATGCCATAGATTGTACGGAAGTCAACAATAGACCATTTTCGTAATGTATTCACAACTTTCCCCCTAACTGCGTAGTAATGCGTTATTGCATTCACGTGTATCTTGTCATTCAGATTCAATGGATGGCATGCACTTTGAATCTATTAGTTGTTGCTACTTGGACAAATCTCGGACAAGCGTTGGGGTTCCCATTGGTAACGTATTGTTTGAATGGCGTGAATAAACTATTTTATCCACGCCGTTGGCATTTATGGCATTTTGAGTTCTCATACGTCACTGGAGGCATGCATTCAAATTTTCGTCAAAATGAGACTTTATTGGGGCAAACGAATGTGAAATTAGTTTTTAGTGGATAATTTTACATAGATTCGGGGGAACTTATTTTTCTAATTTAGTAACCCTTTGACTAACAAATGAACACCTGAGCATAACATGAAGCTGTGCCGAGATTTAGTGCCATCTATTGGGAGGTTTTTTAAACATTACGGCCTGTAATTATACTCTCACACCGTGATGCAGGGGGAAAAAAAATACATGGGAGCTCGGGGCAATTTCGACCCCGAAATGCTTAAAAGAGCCCTGGGTAATATTCAGAGAGCCCCCCAAATTCCCATAGGCACAATGTAAATTTGTAGCCAAATCAGCTAATGTGCTAAAAAAGTAGCCCCCCAAAATTTTGAATTATTTTTTCCCTGCTCCTAATGCCTTGAATTGAGTACCATAGCATAACATGGAAGCTGTGCAAAAATTTATAATGTAGTGCCGTCTATTTATGAGTCATTTTTTAATAATTACGGCCTGTAATCATAATTTCACACCATGTTGTTACCATTACCATATAATGGGTAGGTGCTTCTGTCCCGTGACAAGTTGGTAGATTAGAGTTCTATAGAATGGTTCAAGTAGAATGAAATGGGCAGCTCACAAGCCAGATTTTGGGCTTACCATCACTATTCCATTATTGCTCATGTGTACTTACATATTATATACAGCAGCCAGCTGACAGCAGCTGCACAAATGTAGCTTGCACATTGCAAGAACAGAAATATGAGGCATGCTGTGCTCACTGTATTGCAGTCCAGCAATGTTTGTTCTCCTAATCAGGAACAAAACCTTTGTAACAAAGGGAATTAATCAAACAATCTGCACCTCTTGTGCAAATTCTGACAGACACACACAGGTGGCGTGGTAGAGTGAAGGCATTTTGAGATAAGGTCCACTTAAACCACAAAGTGATAATTTTTGTGTAATAATGTACAGCATTATCAACATTGATGTTAGTATAAGTGTGGCCAGATTGCTAAACTCCCAGGTATTTTGCTTTTTGATAGCAGAGTTTCTGTAGCTTTAACATTCGTTTCTGTCCACCTGTTCCCCCTACAGCCCAAGAGGATCTGAACTTCGATCTGGAGTATGATGTCCACTGCGGCATCGCCCACACACGCTGGGCCACCCATGGTGTCCCCAACGAGGTCAACAGCCATCCTCAGCGATCTGGCGAGGACAATGGTAAGCTCCCCTTTCTGGGCCCATCTGTCCAAAAGGCCCATTCTTGGGCCCTTCTTCTACCCCACTTTCATCTCTCCTGTACCCCTGATAAATGACACTGTTGTAAACATCAATTCTGATAACGGCCAATCAAGGTTTAAAGAGAATGCCAATCCTGAATATAAATTGATTTGAATGAAAACAAAAACATGAAAGAATCATAGAAGTTGAAAGTTTGACAAAAATCCATCAAAGGATGAGAAAGTTTTTCAAAGTTTTGATTTGATTCCCATTTGTTGTGTCCTTTTTTTGTCTCGCCCACCGGAGGTGAAGGCGAGACTAAGGGATCCAAATGGCGTCCGTCCGTCGTCCGTCCGTCGTCCGTCCGTCGTCCGTCCGTTGTCCGTCCGTCGTCCGTCGTCCGTCACAAATGATAAAGTTTACCTGCAAGACTCTCTTATGATCCATAACTTGGCAACTGTTACAGCAATGGCAGCCATACTTGGTTGATAGAAGCACTAGGGGTATCTTCATGTTATGGTGTTGTCAGAGGTCATGTGATGATGTCAAAGGTCATTTGAGGTCATATATTAAAGAGTATGTGCAAGACTCTCTTTTTGTCTCGCCCACCGGAGGTGAAGGCGAGACTAAGGGATCCAAATGGCGTCCGTCCGTCGTCCGTCCGTCGTCCGTCCGTCGTCCGTCGTCCGTCGTCCGTCGTCCGTCGTCCGTCACAAATGTTAAAGTTTACCTGCAAGACTCTCTTTTGACAAATAACTTCACATAGGTTGCTTGGATTACAACCTAACTTGGGTCATAGATGCACTAGGGGTACCTTCATGTTATGGTACCGTTGGAGGTCACAGGATAAGGTCAAAGGTCATTTGAGGTCATACGTTAAAGTTTACCTGCAAGACTCTCTTTTGACAAATAACTTCACATGGATTGCTTGGATTACAACCTAACTTGGGTCATAGATGCACTGGGGGTACCTTCATGTTATGGTACCGTTGGAGGTCACAGGATAAGGTCAAAGGTCATTTGAGGTCATACGTTAAAGTTTACCTGCAAGACTCTCTTTTGACAAATAACTTCACATGGATTGCTTGGATTACAACCTAACTTGGGTCATAGATGCACTGGGGGTACCTTCGTGTTATGGTGCTGTTGGAGGTCACAGGATAAGGTCAAAGGTTATTTGAGGTCATACGTTAAAGTTTACCTGCAAGACTCTCTTTTGACAAATAACTTCACATAGGTTGCTTGGATTACAACCTAACTTGGGTCATAGATGCACTGGGGGTACCTTCATGCAGGGATATGTTATGGAAGGATATGAAACAACATTCTTTCTTTGAGCCCATGCGTGGCACCGCCGAAAAATTGCGTGGTCTCAGCATGTGCTTTTCACGTGTTTTAACAATAACGAACACGATTGCCTAGCAACGGTTTCTCAGAGAGAACAAAAGAAATGTAGAGTCTTATTTCGCTTGTCCACTTCTGTTGGATTGCATCAATACTTTTGTGAGGAAAAGCGATATCAGCGAACAAAAATAAACAGTTTTTTAAAGTAAAATATCTCATTTGCACCCAAATTCACGCAAACTCTGTTAATGAAAATAAGCAGCTTAATATATGATTTTGATAATGATTGAATCCGACATTTCCGGAAATCTCCGGAAAGTGAAGAAATTTGTTAATTATGCAAGTAAGAATATTATCTTACATCTCCGTTTGAGCATCATTCAACAATTATTTAGAAGAAAAACGAATACAGGATCTTTAGAGGTGTTGCCCCTTAACTTTCTTGAAAATTACAAAAAAATGTGATAAGAAACACAGCTTCGAGAAACAAAACAGGCAATTAACGATACTGCTTTCCAAGTTGACGATAGCAAAATGACGGTGCCGCGCATGGGACTTCAAAGCATTGCAGTGATTGTGGAATGCTTTTGACATTCATTAGCACGCTTTAGTATCCATACAGATGTTTGAATATATTATGGTTGAGTTGTCCCTCCTTCCTAACACATCCCTGCTTCATGTTATGGTGCTGTTGGAGGTCACAGGATAAGGTCAAAGGTCATTTGAGGTCATACGTTAAAGTTTACCTGCAAGACTCTCTTTTGACAAATAACTTCACATGGATTGCTTGGATTACAACCTAACTTGGGTCATAGATGCACTGGGGGTACCTTCATGTTATGGTGCCGTTGGAGGTCACAGGATAAGGTCAAAGGTCATTTGAGGTCATACGTTAAAGTTTACCTGCAAGACTCTCTTTTGACAAATAACTTCACATAGGTTGCTTGGATTACAACCTAACTTGGGTCATAGATGCACTGGGGGTACCTTCATGTTATGGTGCTGTTGGAGGTCACAGGATAAGGTCAAAGGTCATTTGAGGTCATACATTAAAGTTTACCTGCAAGACTCTCTTTTGACAAATAACTTCACATAGGTTGCTTGGATTACAACCTAACTTGGGTCATAGATGCACTGGGGGTACCTTCATGTTATGGTGCTGTTGGAGGTCACAGGATAAGGTCAAAGGTCATTTGAGGTCATACATTAAAGTTTACCTGCAAGACTCTCTTTTGACAAATAACTTCACATAGGTTGCTTGGATTACAACCTAACTTGGGTCATAGATGCACTGGGGGTACCTCCTCTATTGTGCAACTGATTATCATCCTGTTTTGTCTTTGTCTAATCTAATAGAACTTGGTGGAGGCTTTTTATTCCATCTCAAAGAAGGGGGAAGGTGGGGGAGGGGGAGTAGAAAGAGGAAGTAGCATTGCGTGAAATAGCCCTTCTCATTTATGGAATGTTACATTCTATGGCAGATATTTCACAATCAGCAAGGGATAAAATTCTTTTGCGTAGCAACGGAGATCGCGATATTTCTGGTTATTTTCGCAAGTGGGCGAGACACAATATTGCTAATGCCTTGTTCTATGTTAAAGTTTACCTGCAAGACTGTCTTTTGACAAATAACTTCACATAGGTTGCTTGGATTACAACCTAACTTGGGTCATAGATGCATTGGGGGTACCTTCATGTTATGGTACCGTTGGAGGTCACAGGATAAGGTCAAAGGTCATTTGAGGTCATACGTTAAAGTTTACCTGCAAGACTCTCTTTTGACAAATAACTTCACATGGGTTGCTTGGATTACAACCTAACTTGGGTCATAGATGCACTGGGGGTACCTTCATGTTATGGTGCCGTTGGAGGTCACAGGATAAGGTCAAAGGTCATTTGAGGTCATACGTTAAAGTTTACCTGCAAGACTCTCTTTTGACAAATAACTTCACATAGGTTGCTTGGATTACAACCTAACTTGGGTCATAGATGCACTGGGGGTACCTTCGTGTTATGGTGCTGTTGGAGGTCACAGGATAAGGTCAAAGGTCATTTGAGGTCATGCATTAAAGTTTACTTGCAAGACTCTTGGTGAAGGCTTCCTAACTTGTGCACAGAATTTTAGAAACTTTATTCCATGTTTAGTTTTCAACTGCAGCACTAATTTTAACCTTTTTACATTTCTATGCCCCCCAGAGACAAAGTTTACTTCGCCTCTATTGTGCAACTGATTATCATCCTGTTTTGTCTTTGTCTAATCTAATAGAACTTGGTGGAGGCTTTTTATTCCATCTCAAAGAAGGGGGAAGGTGGGGGAGGGGGAGTAGATAGAGGAAGTAGCATTGCGTGAAATAGCCCTTCTCATTTATGGAATGTTACATTCTATGGCAGATATTTCACAATCAGCCAGGGATAAAATTCTTTTGCGTAGCAACGGAGATTGCGATATTTCTGGTTATTTTCGCAAGTGGGCGAGACACGATATTGCTAATGCCTTGTTTTTAACATCAATTTTTTTCAAGAGGATTTGCACAATGTTACCAAGGTGCATTGATATGCTATTTAGACACACATTTTTACACACATACCTCTATGAAAAAAGACGATATTCCTTATTAAAAATCAGAAAAAGGGGAATCCAATGACTGGGGGAAGTATTTGAAAAGGAATAAATTGTATACAAAAACAATGTTTAACCTTTTCAGTCCCATAGGCAATGAACTGTGTTGTAATTTGAATTTGAGTATGATTGATTGGTAGTGTAAGGGTTAAACCACCTCATCCTCCCCTTTTCCCACACTTGCAGACTTTGTTGTCATCCACAATGGGATCATCACCAACTATAAGGATATCAAGAAGTTCCTTGAGAGCAAGAACTTCACCTTTGAGTCGGAGACGGACACCGAGATCATCGCTAAGCTCATCAAGTATCTTTACGACACCCGTGACAACGAGAGCATCACATTCCGTGAGCTGGTGGAGGCTGTCATACAGCAGCTGGTAGGGACAAGATGGTTGCTTTCCTCGTAGAAATTTTTTGTTGTACTTCTGATCCATTTCCCTCTCTCTCTCCCACCCCCTCCCCCTCTCTCTCTCCCTTCTCTCTCCTCCCCCTCTCTCTCCCTCCCCTTCTCTCCCCCTCCCCTTCTCTCCCCCTCTCTCTCTTCCCCCCTCTCTCTCTCCCCCCTCTCTCCCCCCCTCTCTCCCCCCCTCTCTCTCCCCCCTCTCTCTCTTCCCCCCTCTCTCTCCCCCCTCTCTCTACCCCCCTCTCTCTCCCCTCCTATCCCCCCTCTCTCTCCCCACCTCTCTCTCCCCCTTCTCTTCTCCATCTCTCCATATCTCCATTCCCCCTTTCTCTTTCTTTCCTTCCTTGCCCTCTCTTCCTCTCCTGCTTTCTTTCTTTCTTGCTCTCACTGCCACTTTCTTTTACTTTCCCTCATATTCACTGTTAATGTGCATTGATTTCATTGTGAAATGCTGTGAATTTATGCCCCTTTTATGTCTTTTATGACCTCATTGTATGTCCCATCTCCCAAACCACTCCCAAAACCACCATCTCCCTCTGGTTCCCTCTCTTTTTTTCTCTCTTTTCCTCTCTCTCTCCCTCTCCCTCTCCCTCTCTCTCTATTTTCCTCCTTCCCTCCCTCCTCCTCTCCCTCTCTCTTTCTCTGTAGCCTTCAAGAATAACCCCTGAGCATCATACCCTCTCTCATTCCCTTCCTCTCCCCCCTCTCTCTCTCTCTTTCTCTCCTTCCCTCCCTCCTCCTCTCCTTCTCTCTATCTCTGTAGCCTTCAAGAATAACCCTGAACATCATACCCTCTCTCATTCTCTTCCTCTCCTTTCCAGGAGGGTGCCTTTGCCTTGGCCTTCAAGAGTAAGCGCTTCCCTGGGGAGTGCGTAGCCACCAGGAGAGGGAGCCCTCTCCTCATCGGAATCAAGACCAAGACCAAGCTGGCCAGTAACTACGTGCCCATCCTGTACAAAGACAGCCGAGGTACAGTATGCCCAATTGATTGCAACCTGCCATGGTAACAACCAATCAGCTCCGAGTATTGCAGTTGTTGCCATGACATTTAACATTAATTGTAGATGTAAATCACAGGTGGTGGTATTCAACATTGCCTTGTGACCTGAATCAACATTTTAACCATGCAAATCATCGCGAGACGTTCATTGGCTGTGTGTTGTGGTAGTTTTTACCGTTTTGATTGTTTGTTGTTACTGAGTCAGATTTTGTTAACCCGTTGTCCCATGCTGTTCCCCATTAACATCATTTTTTATGTTCCTTTCATTTTTGAAAAGTCTTATCCATACACTATCATTTGCTGTTGTGGGGTTAGTTGTGGTAAAGTGGTGTTCTCCATTTACATTATAATGTTTTTATTAAATAGGTCTCACATTTTTCAAAATGTTATCTACCTGTTTTGATCATTTTATGTTTTACTGTTTTTGTAAAGTTTTTGTAAAGTGGGGTCCTTTGCAGTTCCCCATTCACATTGTCCATTTTGTAAGCGTCTTCCCCATTATCGTTTATCTTGTCCACATTTGTCAGGCCGGTGAAATGAATGTGGAATATATATTTGGGAGCTTGACGTATTGCAGTTCAGCTTCTACAATAAACCTGCTGAAGACTACATTTAGGCCAGTTATAGACCAGCTTTAGACTAGCTTTGGACCAACTCTTTAATCTAAGAGGTAGAACTGATACTGATTACAGGCCCAAATCTTGGTAGAACAGCTCAGCCCTCATTACAAGCGTCCCAAATTAATTTCATTTCATAAATTGATTTCATTTCAAAGACTTTATAGTACCAATTTCGAGAGCTCTGCTTTGTACATGGTGCATGGTATGCTCCAGTCCTCTTTGAGGCAAATGGTGGCAAATGACCATCTCTTTTCTTTAACTCAGATTTTACACATGGTAAAGGAGAAACTTGTGAGTACAACCCTATCAGCATTTTAGTTGTCTTTCAGGCATAAGGTCGCAAATGGCCGAGTTTGCTTTAACACAAATTGTACACATAGTGTGTACCCAGAGTGATAAAAAAAACACTACTTAATGCACCTCTTAGCTTTTTTTTGTGCCAAGTGTTTATTTTTTTTCACGATAATGCACACAAATCGCATAAAACAGTAGTTTATCTGGCACACAAAGGGTAAATGGTTGAGACTATTTTGTGAATGCACATACAACCAAATGGGTAGCATATAACGCTTCTTTCTACAGTGTGTCCCAGAAAAAAGGAAACCGAGATTGTGTTATTTCTCGAGTTGACTGAAAAAAATCATGGAATATTATACACATCATTAGAAAGCATGGTGTTTCTTCTTTCATTTGACACCTAATATGATAGATAAGAGTCATGCGTTGAGGAGCAAGAGATGTTTAAAAAATAATTGTCAAAATCAAGTTGCGCAGGACAAATGGTCAAGATTTGTGAGGAAGCATCAATGTAGTGCAAACAACATTCATTATTCTGACACCGAGCACTTGTAATTGCTTGAAATTAGTCATGCGTGAACAATTCATCGTGAATTTGGTACCAAATGAAAGACGATACTTTACTCTCAATCTTGCTGTCATTTCTATAATAATATGATATTTTATGATTACGTTATCGACCTCCAAAAACGAGTTTCCTTTTTTTCTGGGACACACTGTTGTTAAGTGTTTGATTGCTTCTGAGGTACGCCTTCTTAAGTATGTTTACAACCCGTCTGCATGTGTTATGATTTTCACTTATTCAGCACTCACAGTCCTTACACTACTCCTTAAAGTAGAAACTACTTGAAGGATTAAATCAACATTCACCAGAAGCTGTGTGTTTATTCATGCACATTTTGTGAATTCAGTGTTATAGAATCAACAACAGGATTATTGGAGCAGAGCCAAGTCTTGTGCTTTGACGTTCCATTAGTAGGGGCTTTCACACTTCCCTGATCCAAAAATAACATGTGATATTTTCTGATCTATTCCTGTCTACCGTACCCCAATCAACTCTTCCCAAATTTAAAAATACCCATTATTTTGCCCTTGTGAAACAAAAGTACAAATAATGTCCCTGATAAAAAAACCCCTGATATTGTCTGATCTACCCCAAATCTACACCTATTTTCTCTACTCTGATCGTAAAATATGTGTTATTTTGCCTGTGTGAAACAAAAGTGATATCCCCATTAAAAAAAACTGTAATGTGTAAGGTACTTTCTCAAAGCTATGGGTATCTTTTCCAAGGTAGCTAGGATGTTTGCCTTGTGAAAGCAAACTGAGTACTTCTATCGCGTAAAGCAAATGCGCTTACAACATATGAGAACTTTCCCGTACAGGGCCACTGTGGGAACAGAGAATGACGAAAATGATTATTGGGGATTTTAAGGCTTTAATCTGATCATGTTAAATACAGGTTTTTTTCCCATACTGGAGAGTGTGCAAGCCCCTAGTGTTGGCATGTATTGGTGAAATGGGGGTGCAAGCATTTCATCTCCTGATGAAAGTTTATCTGTGTTGGTATGAAGGTAACATGAAGTTAAAAACTTTTGATCTCAACACAAGAAAAGAAAAATCGAAGACTTACTTCGAAATTTTCGGCTGCTAACTGCAGCCTTCCTCAGCGATGATCGAAGTGATCCAATTCGACCTTGTGACATAGCGATCGATAATCGGATCGTAGACACTCGGTAGCTTGTATCGCCCTCCGTCCCTATTGAAAATCGGATCACTTCGGTCATCGCTGAGGAAGGCTGCAGTTAGCAGCCGAAAATTTCGAAGTAAGTCTTCGATTTTTCTTTTCTTGTGTTGAGATCAAAAGTTTTTAACTTCATGTTATCATTTCATCTGCTGTTGATTTGTTTGTGCCCTATGTATAATCAACCAGACTGTGTGGGACATCTCAAAGAAGCAGATGATGTGTATTGGGAGGATCACACCGACCTGACTTTGTGTGCCAGCTGTGATCGGCAGCACGGCAAAGTGGAAGGTATCACTCAGATCTTTTGGTGCCACAGGGCGCAAAACTGGTTGGATGCACTGTCAGGTGTACACATAAATTCATGCTGCTGCAGCTGCGGAATGGTTTGTTGGGTACAAATCTCGGTGTTGCTGAGTGTACTGTATGTGCTGTATGTAAAGGGATAGCTTTGGGGTTTGCACTCAGGTATGTGTCTGGTGAACAATGGTTTTCTGCACTAACTCTACCCAAAAATATCACATGCCAATATTTGCAGGAATATGGAAACTATCAATTATGTATTGAGCAATGGGCAAAATGAACAAGTGCAATGATAACATATCATGTCTAACAAGAGCAAAGAGTGGACAAGCATTGGCTAAAATCTACACCATGGGCCAAATTCATGAAACCTACCTTCATGTATCTAGCAGCCTGCTAGGCCGTAGCAGGAAACTAACATGCCCCGTGGCTAAAATTGATGCTTGCAACTTGGGTTTCTATGGTTACGATGTGTACCAGGAAGGAATGTTGCACGTAGGACTAGTACAAATTAGAATTTGGATCGTCTGAGTAGAATAAGCATATGTGGAACGTGCTAGATTTTGAGGGGGTTTTGGGCGGGTCTTCCAAAACCGATCGCCTAGAGACCAGAGACTGCTGTGCGCTATGGTCTGCATTGGTCTGCCCCATAGTGCATGCGTTCAATGGGAGCAACGCCTGCAAGGCATGCTGACAGGGACCATACGATTATGAATGTAGACTATGGTCGCTGAGTTTCAAGCAGTAACAAGGATAGTTTTTCACTTTTCCTGAAAATGTTCATGAAGCTATGACTGCAATTTCATACACCTTATCGTTAGGGTATACTGCTGATTCCGGCATAGTTTCATGACTTTTGCAAGTGGGACACACTCTCTTTCATATACTAGGTATTGAAGTTCTCTTTCTAATGCCATAATTCTTTCCATATTCTTTGCTACTACCGCATGGTGTTAATGTCTCTGCTGACTGCTGAGCGTACAGTTCACGCAGGATGAGGTCAGGCTTGGTTATGTCCTTTTTTTCTGCTTGCCTTTCCCGCTGATACAACACTTGACCCCTCTTTCCCCGGGATCGTAAAACTACACCTCGAGAAATGTAATACATTTTGGGGGAAAATTATAATGGAAGGATGTTTTTATAGCAATGTATGTTATGGTATTTTATTTTGTTGTGCATTGTACATTGTAACCTGCAGATATCTCTTTATTTGCAAATAATTTTGCATACGCCAGAGCATTTTGCATAGATGTAGATGTTAGATTTCTTCTTTTGTTTCAAGTTTCCACATATATTACACTTCTGATACATTATATCATGTACAATACATTTGATTTACTTAAAGGGGAAGTTCACCCTGAAATTATTTTGGTTTCAATAAAAAGAGACAAATGAAAGAAACATATGAGTGAAGGTTTGACGAAAATTGGTCAAAGGAAAAGAAAGTTGTTTGATTTTAAAGTTTTGATTTTGTGACGTCACATGCGAGGTGCTCTCCCATATGTTGTGTACAATTTTTTTCGAAAATGTGCATTTTCTCACAGAGATATGCATCCTTATACTTGTGCATTTGGTACATTATTAGATATACGTTTTTACACACATACCTGTCCGAAAAAAAATCATTCCGTTGTCAAAAACAGAAAAAAAAAGCAATTTATAGACTTATTTTGTACACAACATATGGGAGGGCACCTCGCACGTGACAACACAAAATCAAAACTTTAAAATCAAATAACTTTCTTTTCCTTTGACCGATTTTCGTCAAACCTTCACTCATATGTTTCTTTCATTTGTCTCTTTTTATTGAAACCAAAATAATTTCAGGGTGAACTTCCCCTTTAATACCATTACAAAGAGACTTCTTTTTCATGGTCTCCAGTTATTGATTTGTTATGTTCTGTGTTTGAATTATCTATTTATCAGATATTTATTTATTTTTGATATATTTTCATTCTGTAGATAAAAATGAAGAAGGTTTGTACCATGAACTTTTCAAAATGAAATTCTTTCCATCCCATCATCATCATCATCATCATCATCATCATCATCATCATCATCATCATCATAGCTTTCTAAATCAATCCTGTTATAATGGATATGGTACTATGGTTCTTCTCTGTTGTGTGGAACCAAATAGCTTCTTGACTTCTGGTGAATTTCTGCCCTTATTTCAAGCTTATTATCATGTAAAGATATTGATCAATGCTTAGGAGATGCAGAGTTTCTCTATAAAAGTGTTTATATGTCTCATGTTATTCATTTTTTTTTTAAACCAAAGTTCTTCTCCGGCTCTTCAGCACCGTTGTCTTCTTAAAAAGTATTCTGTCTCTGAGACACTTCATATATAATGTACTATATAGAATTATTTTCTTCCTGGCTCATTCTTCTTAAAAGTGCTTTGTCTTTCTCTCATTCCTGTAGGTACACTCCTGTAGAAAATTACTTTTTTGGCTCTATAGTACTATTGTCCATTATTGTTCAACATTGTTCCACTTTAAACTTAGACTTGAGTTAAAAAAATGACTCTTTGTGACAAAATATAAAATATGATGGTATATTAATGTAAAGGGAAGAAATATGTGGTGGTATGCTTATAATGCACATGGTATTTTGTTATATACAGAAGGTTCTCCACATCCAATTTGTTATTTTATTTATTTATTCTTTTTTTACAACAGGGCTTAGCTGCAATTAATTATCTAAATTCACAACCTTTGGATAGACTACTAGCCCATTAATTGCTGTATCTCAAACATTTGTGTCATATCCAAGATGTTATCTTAATTACTTTCTATTTTCAAATGGCTGTTGCTTTGTCATCAGCATGAGTATTTATACTTTGGAAATGTAATTTTACGGCGTGAAGGAATATCATCTATTTGTGGTCATGTGACACCCTTTCAACCAATCAACGAACTGGAATATATTGATGAGGGATATAATGTGAACTATTAACATTTATTTATGGAAATGAGTATTATTAATATGGTTATGATTATAATTATCATTGTTTTATTTTAACATAATACAATATCAATCTGATATGTACATAATGTTCTTTTGTACTTGTTCTTCTGTCTCTCATACCCCTTGCCATCTTTTGTCTTAGGCTGTGTTTATCAACTTTTCAGAAATTTAAACGCGTTTCCAAAGGCCTTTACGAACGCGTTTCCAAACGCGTTTAAAAAAATGGTGCGTTTATCAACTCGAAAGGCCTTTACGAAAGCGTTTCCAATCGTGTTTCCAAACGCGTTTAAAAAACGGTGCGTTTATCAACCGGCCTTGTCACCGAAAACATGTGGTTTAAAAGCGTTTCAAAACAGCTTTGCGTTCATCTCGCTTCTTTAAACGCGTTTCTGGTTTAAACGCGTTTAGGATCGTACAAATTTGCGTGTTTCAAAACAGCTTTCCAAACCCCATAATCAAAACACCTTTGCGTTTATCAACTCGTTTAAACGCGTTTGGAAACCTTAATTTTACCCAAAAAAAGAGTTGACAAACACGCCCATAATCTCTTTTCGCCCAGCTATGGACATATGCACATGAATGAAGTGTATTATTTATATAACTCGTACTGTTATTTTTTTTCTATATTCTTATTCTGTCCTGAAATGAATGATTATCAATCTCTCATACATGAATCTGATATACATTGGGATGCATGTCTGAAATAAACCTAAAGGCATTTATGAGCAAGTTCATAGATTGACGTGTATCATCATGCTTTTATTAAAGGCAGAGTACCCCTCCAGGTGAAAAAGAAAAACTTTCTAAAACTGAAAAGGAGGAAAATGCTTTTATTAAAGGCAGAGTACCCCTCCAGGTGAAAAAGAAAAACTTTCTAAAACTGAAAAGGAGGAAAATGCTGTTCAAGAACTTCCCTTCCAATAACAGCACTGGAAACTGAATCATTTTTTTTGCAAATGGACTACCCTATCTTTAATAAGAACATGTATTTATTCTTTTTATCTTGTTTGTAATGTTTTCAGATATTATATTTTGAGCAATCCTTGTGAAGCTCATGCACGATTGAAGTGTTGTTCTTCCTAAATACAAGTCTAGAGTAGACAGTTCAGTGCATTTCTGAAATAAAATATTAATCATTGACTTTTTGCTAGCCTAGGCTGTGAGGTGCATGGACACAACCCAGTCTGTTAACAACTACATCTGGTAACACAGATTATGCCCTAATGACGTCATAGCTCCTCTGGCTTCTTCCCTCTTCCCCTCTTAGGAGTGAAGATGGGATTGGGGCATAGTCTGTGTTGCCAGACATAGTTGTTAACAGACTGGGTTGTGTTCATGCGCACCTCACAGACTAGTACCTAGGCTACCCTTTTCACTGCTGTTTCGTAGTTTTAGACTTTTAGAGTAGGCATAGAATTTAGAATTAGACTTGAAGTGTGAAAATATCATCTAGTCAATAGTGTACAATATTCAAGCACATGAAGTGCCTTATTGTAACTCAATATAACAAAAAAACAAATATATACAAAAGGCAGATGTTTAGAAGAATGTGTCATGTAGTGAAGTAGCTGGCGATATGCCAGGCAAACCTCTGTTTTTAGTCATGCAGCTGGAAGGCACATTTGTGGTGCTTTTAGTTAAGAGTAAAAAGTGCCTTGCTGCAATATTTAGACAGATTATAGAAGAAAATTGCTGTTACCTTATTTTTTTTTCTAAATATTGTTTACCATGCTGTTAACTTGACAAATTGTAAGTACTTAATGATTGTTACAATAGTCAGCATCAGCAGTTTGCGCTAGTACTTAAGTAGCAGTATGAGCATTGTACAGTATAAGTATTAGTATAAACAATGGTATTTCCATATATCACCTTGCTTTCTCTCTGTTGATCTTAACAAGGGTACAGGTACATGATTAAATCTAGAAATATCGCTCAAATAAGTGATACAGGTTCTAGTAATGAATTTCTGTTGCAGTAGAAAAATACAATTATAGTTTATATGTGACACAACTACCAGCTCATCGGCAAAGGTTGGGATGTATGCATATTTTGGAAATATGCATGACCTTTTTGAACTTCCCAGGGAACATGATGCAATGGTGTATGCATATTTCATCATGCTGTAAAAGGCAGCTGTCGATAATGGAAAGTCAGTGGAGGCTCTGAAACCGGTCTCCAAGGGATGGATATCCATTTCTTTGCACATACTGTGAAACCTGTCTATAGTGGCCATCCAAGGGAAACACAAATTGTGGCCTTTATAGACAGTGGCTGCTATAGATAGGTTCTTCAACACATGATCTCTCTCCGGGCGAATTATTTTAGTGGCCACTATAGACAGGTTGGCTGCTATAGACAGGTGGCTGCTAAGACAGGTTAGACTGTACTTGGTCAAATCTTCAAAGACCTCTGTTTGTAATGACCACCCGTCTGTAAAGAGGGGTGGTAATATATAGGTTTGACTTTATTGTAATACTGTAAAACCTGGGGCACCATTGCATATAACTTTCCATTTATGGTAACTCTGCTGTCAGTGGTAACTACCATGGTAACATCGCTCAACAGCTCATCAAATTCAAGGTTTCCATAGAAGTTGCAATTGGTAGCAAAGTTACCATCAATGGTAAGTTTTATGCAAAAGGACTGTTTAGCATTTGTGGTACCAAGGCATAAAGAGACCATAGGTTGATGATACAGTGGATGAGCCCATAAAGGGAAGAATTATACTGCACTGGGAAGATAAACAAGCCTTCGGAAGGTGATCATGAGCAATCTTCTTGCCAATGGTCTTAAATTCATGTATTGTCCATTTTAGGAACTTGCTGAAAGTTATTTAATCGCTCCAAATGTGGATCATTTGAGGGCAAATAACTTTTAGCAAGCTTCTAAAAAAGACAATACATGCATTTAAGACCATTGGCAAAAAGATTTCTCATGATCACCTTTTTGAAGGCTTTTCGTCTTCCCAGTACAGTATATGCGCTTTGAGGGGGACAAAAGTGCAGCGCTTAACCAAATTGTCTTGATGTGCACTTTACTTCAATGTAGGTGTCAATGTCAACATAAATGCCCAAGGGATATAAACTAATTGGTCTTTACAGGTAGTATATACAGGTGGTTTCAAAAGCAGCTTGCAATGTAATCTCTGTTTTAAGACCGTCTGTCCATATTTTATGTTATCCATGTTTTATTTCTCTAGTTGTTGTCCCATTAGGCAGATTGAGCATATTATTTTAAGCAACAGCAAACCCTGTGTTTAAATAAAACGCTGGGAGAGAAGGAATGTAATCCTTACAAACAGGTAGTCCCGGCTGGTTTACGTGCTGGTTATAGTATACTACTGTAGTAATTGCATACATGTATTTATCAAGATCATCTTTCCATAAAGTCCACTTATTATGTTTCCATTCTGTATACACTCCAGCTCAGAGGAATGGGCATAGGGAAAGGAAAAGGGAAGAAAGGAAAGGAACTGCAGTTTTAAACCGTGGTATATTTTGTCCAGTTCAGCATGAAACACGATGCTTTAGCCTAAAAAGCATCATGTTTCATGCTGAACTGAACAAAATATACCCCGGTTTAAACTGCGGCTCCTTCCTTTTCTTCCCTTTCCCTTTACCCGTGCCAATACCTTTGAGCTGTAGTGTATAGGCACGTTTAACCATGCTGTATATCAGGAAGAAGGGTTTTGGCACATAAAATGTTTGCTAGTCTGATATATAAATGGTAAGTTGTATGTTTTCATTTTATGAAACAGGGACCTCGCTGGAGCGCAGCCTGAGCAGCAGCACGACTAACTTTGAGGTGGTGGGCGATGCCAAGGAGGCGGAGTTCTTCTTTGCCAGCGACGCCAGTGCCATTATCGAGCACACCAACCGTGTCATCTACCTGGAGGATAACGATGTCGCTGCCATCAAGGAGGGCTGTAAGTTTCAACACCGTCGTTAATCCTTCTGTCAAGGAACAATTCGTCGCTGTTTTCACGAACCGTTACGGGTGGCCAAATTCGGCCTATTTTTCAATTTTGAGTTTTCTTCATTTTTAGATGTCTTGTACGAGTACCTATATGGACCAGAAGTTTGAAATCATGATATGCAGTATTTACGTCACATATGACGTGCGATCCGGTTCGTGATAACTCTCAGCACGGCAAACTGGCCGAATGCGTTTTCACGAACCGAGCCGCTAGCGGACGACGTGAGATCAATTGAGCTGGTAAGTTAACTTATCGAGTATTTGTATCAATATATATGATATAATCTGCCCGTTACACGCCAAATCTTGTAGCAGATGCTGATTTAGACCATGTAATGTAGTTTGAAGATCCAAAATTAGCGTAAAATTGATGTAAATATGACGTTATTAGTTTAAGTGTCCCACCTATTGTTTTTTGTGTATTGAAGATGCATTGGTACTACATATAGTACATGTACTAAAAGTATGCGAACTGTAGTGTACAATACACGGTGGGTAACTTGAAGTTGTATGGGGCTAAAATGACAATCGATTTGATCATTTCATGTTTCATTCTGCATGTTAATAAGATGTGCATGTTCTCACCTACTGGTAAGAATAGCTTTCTAGCAAGGAAATGCAAGAAAAGTTAAGGACAACTTCAAATAACAATGATCCTACTAGCCTCGCCCTTGGGCTAGGCCACGGCACGGGTGGTCCGCTTAATTTAGGGATAATATTATAGACCTAAAGGGTTACTAAATTAGAAAAATAAGTTCCCACTAATCTATGTAAAATTATCCACTAAACACGAATTTCACATTCGTTTGCCGCAACAAAGTCTCATTTTGACGAAAATTTGAAAAACGTACGCCTCCACTCTCCAGTAACGTCAGAGAGGTCAAAATGCCATAAATGCCAACGACGTGAATAAAATATTTTATTCACGCCGTTCAAACAATACGTTACCAATGAGAACCCCAAAGCTTGTCTGAGGTTTGTCCGAGTAGCAACTCTGAGCAACAACTAATAGATTCAAAGTGCATTCCATGCATTGAATCTAAATGACAAGATACAGGTGAATGCAATAACGTGTTACTACACAGTTAGGGGAAAGTTGTGAGTACATTACGAAAATGGTCTATTGTTGACTTTCATACGATCGATGGCATTTCGACTTCTCTGACGTCACTGGAGGCGTGCGTTTTTTTAAAATCTTCGTCAAAATGAGACTTAATTGCAGCAAACGAATGTAAAATTCGTTTTAGTGGATAATTTTACATCGATTAGTGGGAGCTTATTTTTCTAATTTAGCAACCCTTAGTTTAATACTTCAACTTGTGTAAGATTTTCATAGTCTATAGACACGTTTCCTATGCCTGTGTGAGTGTCTGTTTATGTGCCCTCCCCAGTGAAAATTGGTTTCATTGATTCCCCTGATTGTTCTAACTTCTGTAAGTACTTGAAAATTGTTGTTGTAGATGCAGGCGTGCCCCCTCCCCCCCCCCCCCCCCCCCACCTTGATGTGGAATAGATTAATTCATGATTTGCTCTCGTAGTAGTTTCTGAAATAATGTGCTGCGTGATTTAAATTTTTGATAGAACTTGTGTCAAATCGTTGTTCTCCTGTAATACGCGTGCTCTTGAATAATTGATTCTATACGGATGGTTTAGAAATTAAATCATAATTTCATATTTGCTCTTGTTTATTATGCATAACAGGATTCTGGAAGAGTCGAGTCATCCTATCCAGTAATTTGTGGCTGCACTGAGGCTGAATCTCTATCCCAAGACTCAGTGATCTCTGTTGCATCATGCAGGAAAGAGACAGGTGGAAAGTAGCAATCAGACACTTGCTTTTATTAAAGGGAAAGTCCACCCTTAAGTTGAAATGGTTTGAATTATAGTAGAAGAATGAAAGCGACATACTAATCAATATTTGTCAATCTTTCAAAGAATAAAAAAGTTTTTTTTTTTAAGTTTCAATTTTGTGATATTACTATTGAGCTGGTCTCTGTCATATGTTGTGTGCTGTGTGATTCCATAAATTTTCATTTTAATGTGATTTCCTGAAGGAAGAAGTCCTTATCATGGAGGCTTGCGTGTAAAGACATGTGCATAATGATATGTTAAATACATAAGTAAAACAAATACTAGAAATAGTACATAACTTAAACCAGAATAGCTCGCAAATGATGTCACAACATTAAGAATGCTAAATTCATAGCTCTGTTATAATTAAACATATTTTTTTATCAAACAGTCGCTAATTTGTTTCTGTCATAATTCTGCTTTTATTAAAACCAACCTTTCTTCAGGGTGGACTTTCCCTCTAACATTGTCAGACAGTCATGTTCATTGACTGTATTACACTAGGAAAAAAGGTGCAATCAATCAACTACTAGTAAATTTGGTAGAAATGAATTGATCCTCAATACATGCAGACTTAAAGATAAATTGTGTACCCTCATAAGGTAATGGTTATTTTGTTGATTATTGAAAGGTAATGCCAATAGGCTGGTGGTGGTGGGGGGTATTTCATTCATAGCAAGCACAGTGAGTCAGGTATCATTGTTGTACCTGTAGTTAAAAGAAATTATCCAATGTACTCTATGAGGGATCATGAGCCCCCCTTTTTTTAATGAAAAAATACTTTTGTCAAGCCAGTAAAAAAGAAAAAGAAAAGTTATTACGTGTACCAGAACCGTTCTTTCAATATTGATGGGTTTCGCATTGCCTGTTTGATACAATCATGATCGCACTTAAATTATTGCTATAGGAAAATAGTATAAATGTACATATATTCATAATTTAGTATAGCCTGTAAACACGTGCTTCCTTGTCATACTTTCTTACACATAGCTCAAAGATTCTTTCACATTCAGGCCTCCTAAAAATTATTGTTGATAATAGGTTTGTATGTATTCAAAAGTAATTATGGATAAAATCATGAAATGTACCATTATGCTGCCTACACAAATTTGATAAAAGTATGAAGATTGATTTACTTGTTTTCGTTGATGTAATAATTCATATTCCATTGCTTATTATAGAAGCAAAATAGTTTGCTGCACCATGTACTGTTATAACCAGCTATTGATATACAATAATGCACAGGTGCACCACATGTCTACATGACACTTGAGGGATATGGTTTGTAGCTTGTGGCATGAGGTGAAAATATCCACTGCTACTCCTATTGATGAAAAACATATACAGAAAAATGTATTCACTTAAACTACATCAATCAGGTCTCAAGAAAAGGTAGACATTTTCAAATGTTTTCATTTACAATGTAAATTCATTCTTTGCTGTTACATGTGTCATGTGTACATTAATATCCTTAGTAGTCATGGTAGTGTGGTTAATGGTGATGAATCCACTTTCTAAATATCAAACATGTGTTTTGATTATTACATGTGTAATCCAGACACGATAGGTACCAATCATTTGCCTGCAAGTTGTATTTTCCCCACTGTAACAAATTATACTTGTTATTGTGTACTGAAATGGGGCAGTTTGCGCATGCTCAGAATTTTGGAAGAAATCACAAACTAATGTCGTGCTTAGCCACTAATTCAAAACTTAATGGTTTTGATATTTGATATATCACACAAATTCCAATTGCATGAAGCCAGAATTTAGAATATCAATGATATTTTGTTGAGTTTTATTCAATGTTATGTCTGTATTCAACCAAATGAATAACTTTTAACATGGACATTTCTATGCACTTCATAGTAAACTGCAATACATGTAGAAGTTTGCTTGAAAGTTAATAAATGCAGTGTTTGATATCGTATATTCGTTTGGTGTATTTTCCTTGCCAGGATGATTGTAAATCTAGTTACATGATTAATAGAATGACAACAAATGAGGGTACAACACTGTAAATAGTGTTGTTTGTGTAAACATGTGGTTATGAGTCCTAAGTTTGCATGTGTTTGTTGGGAGTGTGTATGTATGTGGGTCTGCAATTGCTCACTGTGTTTTGTATGTGACTGTGAGTTATCACCGAGTATGAGTCTAGGTATGGGTATGTAATAGGTTTTTTTTTTCTGGATTGTGTGTATATGACTTGTGCTTGTGTCTGTATTGTACATGTACGTTTTTCCATGCGTATTAATCATCATTATGAATATAATACAAATAAGTGTGAGTGTGTATGTATGTACATAATTGTGTGTCTGTGTTTGTGTGTATGTTATTACATGTACATGTACCTAGACAAACATTAAGCTACACATAATGTAACATGACAGTTAAATGTCAGTTCACACGTCGGCCTTTGTAGGCCTACGATTTCACCAACATGCCTCGACCTTGTAATAACACATACTAGTACCCATATTCCAGAGCAAAGAATACAAACAATTTTGGCAACCGTGAGTGCGTGTTAGCCGCTTTGTTATCATCTAAAGAAGGATTCTTCCCAGTTCATAACTCATAACCATAGTGTTTGCTGAACGGCGGCGCACACACAGATAACATAGCTCTGGTGCAATGCACTCTCGGACTGAGCGTCGGTCGCGTATGACGCGCTGCACAATTGCGCACACCCAGTTTCCTACGCGCGCATGCAATGCGATCCTCCGAGCACGGTTCGTGAAAACGCAAATATGCACGTACGTGTACGTGTAACACTTCGTGAAAACAATGTGCACGCAAAAACACGGCCTTGGCGTTTTCACGAACCGTGCTCCTAGACTATGAACTCGATACACCCCTGTAGCAAGAAAGTGTGAAGGAGTTATGAAACAATATTTACATTATAAGAAACTTCAAATTATGTACGTCCACATCAAAGTAGAAATTGGGCCAAAAGATGAAAAAAACGCATTCAAATCGCAATTTGAAAACAGTTGTTAACTTCGAACGCGATTATCTCGGAAACTCTTTTTCGTGCTAAACGCGCACGCGTAACGGTTCGTGAAAACAGCGACGAATTCTATATCCAAGTATACTGCTAGAAGTTACAACAGTGAGCAGTCGGCAAGCCCACCAGACATATAGGCCCTTTTGTATAAAACTTACCATTGATGATAACTTTGCTGTCAATTGCAACTTCTATGGAAATCTTGAATTTGATTGGCCGTTGAGCAGTGTTACTATGGTAGTAACCATTGATGACAGAGTTAGCATTAATGGTAATTTTTATGCAATGGGGCCTTAGACTTGCAAATGCAGTCTTCAGGGAGGGGTGTTATGCCATTGACAGGGCTTCCAATCCAGTTTAATGTTATCATATTTCATGAAGAGACTGATACAAAATTTGATAAATGGTTAAGTACAAGAGCATTGATTTTCTCATCAAAATGCAACTTTCAAGTTTCAAACCCAAAAAACATATTAGTAGAGTTCACGTTTTAGATAAGTAAAAAGTTACTGCTTAGAGTGATTATCAACTTTTTAAAGCCCTGCCTACTCTTGAGGAAGATGCTTTTTATTTGTTTTGTATAATTGAAACTCAATATTTCAGTTAGAATGAATAATATGTCTACTGATGAAAAAGCACCCATCTAAATATTACTTTGTGATTGTAACATGTACAAGTTTTACACTTTTGGGGGCCAAAAATGGGCTTTTCTGAATATGTACATGAAATAATGATTTCTGTCTTGTTTGGTCAGGTCTGTCGATCCATCGTCTGAAGAAGGAGCAGGGAGAGGCCATGTCCAGGGAGGTGCAGACCCTCAAGATGGAGATCCAGCAAATCATGAAAGGTGAGTGAGAAACAACAATCACCATGACGATGGTGATATTAATGATAGTAAAAGTAATGGTGATGAACATGACAGACACCTAAGATGGAGATCTGAAATATCATGAAAGGTGGGTGAGAAACAATCACCATGACGATGGTGATGCTGGTGGTGGTAGTGATGATGCTCATACTGCTGATGCTGCTGATGCTGTTGATGATGATGATGATGACGACGATGATGATGATAATAGTGTCACAATTTGACATTTCAGCTAAGAGGTTTCTTAAATGTAAATATTAAATCATGTTTCAATTGTTTTTTTCCATACAAATACCCAAGGATCGATGCTACATTATGTCTGTTCCGATGTGTCTATTTGAATTGGGTGTTCATTCTTATGCAGAGCTGCCAAGTCTCCCTGATTTTGCAGGAGACTCCCTGAAAGTAGACCAATAAAACTGCTTTGGATTTCATCTCATCGCCGAAACTCCCTGATTATTCATAGATTATTGTCATTAGGTTGAATGCATTTGATAGAGATTTCCCTGATTTCTGATGAAATTTCCCAAAATCTTCCTGATTGTTGAATTTCAATGTTGGCATCTCCGCTAGGTTGCATATTTACACTAGGCTGAGTGGCCCTAACATTCCTCCTTTACGGTGCAATAATTCAAATGTGCACATAAATTAGACCGTATTTTTAAAACATGCGCGTAGCCCTACCCTGGCTGTGGTGTATGTGGAGAAGGCATTTCAACGTCAATGTGCATGGACGTATTGAAGAAGAGCAAGGCTAGCTGTTTGCTTTGGAGTTTCTCCAGCTGAGAGTTGTCGACTGTGGCTGGTCACTCTGGTCTAGTAGGGTTTGCAGTGTTCTACCTTTAGCTGTGATAGGTAGTGAGTGGTATTTGCAGTCTACAGGAGTTAATGTGGGTGTGGCAGTCTGTGGCACTTGGACTTGCAGCTTCTAGTAGCAGTTGGATCGAACTAGGTTTTTTTGTTGCTTTGGCTAAATAAAGCTATCACGTGTAAATCCGCCGTCCTGTCTCTTTAATAAGCTGTCCAGGTCTGTAGCGTGATCCATCCCCCATCCAGGACAATAGTAATGATGATAATGATAACAGATGCTCCAGATGGAGATCAAACCAATCATGAAATAATGGGGGGGGGGGGGGGGGGGGGAAGCAAAATGACCCTCCCCTCTCCCCAGTCAAAACTTGCTCTCAAAAAGCCCACTGAAAAGATGGTTAATGGTTTTCCTATTTAATCCATATCCTGTTCACTCAATCAAATTTGTTGTATTATATTTGTCATATTATGCATTGATCTGGATCTAATAACATTTATGAAAGCAGTATCAAAATGTGTTTGTTTATAATTCCGGAAACTCAACATGTGTTGTCTCCCCATTTTAAACGGACATCATTATATATGTACTGAGTGATTGTGTGCAATGTGATCTGCCAGAAAAGTGCCTCCTCTACAGTTGTCGATGGTCACTCTCTCCAAACGTCTCTGTCCGTGAAGCATCAGGCAAGGCAGATCTCCTGCTTTTTCCTATCCTCCCCAGTGCCTTTTCTCATCAGGTCAACGTAGGTTGCATGTCTCCTCCCAGCGCTCCTTGATCCGCGGTCCCATTGGACAAAAGAACCAGCAGCCAGCTCGGGAGAGCCATTTCAATCGGCAAATTAAGCCTGTTATTTGCACCTCCATCTGCTGGCAAAATAGCTCGCTTTTTGCCTGAGAAATCTCTCCCCACTCCCGAATCTTGGCCTAAAACGCATAATATCTAGGTATTTTGTGGACTGCCTTCATCAGTACAAAATGTCGCCAAGCCCGCTGGGCACAACAGCCTGTAGCAGGCGCTGTACTGCATTATGGTTGAGGATCAGCTGGCAGCTTATCAGCCCGGGCAAAATACATGTAGTGCAATAGCTGCTTGTTTTGGTCTGATAAAGACTCAATCTGAATTACAGGCTGCTTTCTGGATCAGAAAAAAGCCCACAAGTTTGTCAGCGTTGGGCTGATGCAGACAAGCAGGGTGTCTTATGCTTCACCAGCTGGTCTTAATCTAATCTTGGGAAGAGACTTGTGTATCATCTTGTCGGTCACTCTAGGGGCGACTTCATTAGCCCGAGCTGGGCAAAATAGCGAGCTTGTTCTGATCGGGTTAGCTAGCCAGATCACGAAATAGCTAGCTATTTGCGTCTTCATTAGCCAGATCAGGCAAAATAGCGAGCTATTTGGTCGAGAAAATTTCTCAAGAAATCTTGGGCTAGATGGAGCTAGCTCGAGCTAGTTCGCGAAATAGCTCAAGCTAGTTCGGAGCATCTTCATTAGCCTGAAAATTTCTCGATCCCGGCGTGCATCAGCGCCCATGAGGCATTGTTTACATAATAGGTTTTTA
This sequence comes from Arbacia lixula, assembly GCA_963669155.1. NCBI lineage: Eukaryota > Metazoa > Echinodermata > Echinoidea > Arbacioida > Arbaciidae > Arbacia > Arbacia lixula. The sequence goes on from OZ022593.1 coordinate 7,348,792, forward strand.
CACGTGCGTGAATGCGAGCTCACAACCGAAGCCATGTGGTCATGGCCTATTCCTGTCGCACACTGCTGGTATGTGCGAAACTCAAGATAATTTATGCAACCCGAGCTCGAGCTTACGTATTTCGAGTTTCGAGCTAATGAAGACGCGATTGCAACTTCAGGCTAGTTCCCCGGATCAGAAAAATAGCTCGCTATTTCGTCTGATCGGGCTAATGAAGACGCACCTAATGTCTTCAAATGCTTGTTTATTGACATTGTTGATACCTCCAATTCAGAAGAAGAATCACATCCATACAATGCCCTCATTTCGAGGCAACTACCAGGGGCCATATTCATGAAAGCTTACTAGCCTATCTTGTCACGACAACTGCATGTAGCTGAATGCACTGTAGAACCTAACTAGGCTTAGCAAGGTTTCATGAATATGGCCCCGTACTTTATGTTGAAGGATTCTCCTAGTAACTTAATCCTCCCAGAATTTATATGTAATGGTATTTATTTATTGTATTCTAAAGGAAAATTAAATCACTTTCTTTCCATTTTTCCAGGCAACTACCAGTACTTCATGTTGAAGGAGATCTTTGAGCAGCCGGAGTCTGTCATCAACACGATGAGGGGTCGGGTCAACTTTGACAACATGTCAGGTGAGAGCGGGATATCTCCTTTTTGTTTTGTATCAATTAAGTAGTAATTAAGTATCAATAAAATAGAAAAACTGTTTTTCCATCAATATCCACAGACCTGCTAACAAATAGGCTTTTTGTTGAATGACCTCCTGGCCGTGGTGATGAGCAAGCATCACATGAGTGCCAGCAATGTGTTGCTTTAGAATCGCCTTTAGAATGCCTCGCACATGTGCGAATAAATCGTGCCAATGAGACACATTATTTGTGAGGCCTTTTTAGTTGGTATTTCTCCCAGACTACTGACATACACTACAGCTCAAAGGAATTGGCATAGGGAAAGGGAAAGGGAAGAAAGGGAAGGCCCTGCAGTTTTAAACCGCGGTATGTTTTGTCCAGTTCAGCATGAAACATGATGGTTTTTAGGCTAAAGCATCGTGCTTCATGCTGAACTGGACAACATATACCGCGGTTTAAAACTGCGGGGCCTTCCCTTTCTTCCCTTTCCCTTTCCCTATGCCAATTCCTTTGAGCTGTTGTGTAAGTGGTAAAATACAGCAATGCAGTTTTTCTCATGAAAATAAACTTTTCACAATTGAAAAGACTTTGTTTATTCAAATACAATTACTGCAATAATGATGATTGATTCTCTTTAGGAATGCACATATAGATAAGGGTTTTTAAAAAAAGAAAAATTGGCATTCTCATTAGTGTTTTTGTTTCAAAAGTAAGAGGTTTACTTGTAAACTGATTTTCTTTTGTTGTGTGTGAATGTGATTCGTTTTGGGCTTCCTCTATTTCTACTCTGAAATTGCATTTTAATCCAATTCTTACATCTAAGAACAGCGTGCTCAAATTTTGAGTCTTCCTAGTTCTAGGGGCGCCATTAGACCCATCCTCAGATCTTGGCAACGGAACACGCAACAAATGCAAACATTGGCACATATGTCGCCTATGACAGTCTGATTAGGTTAAAGGATGGTCATATTGTGGCCCACGTTGCATATAGGCTTTCAATTATTGCAACTAACCATCAATGATAACTTTCATGGTGACAGGTGCAATAATGAGAGCTCATTGGCTGTTGCCATGGTAGTTACAATAATTGAAAAGAAATAAATGCAACATGGCACTGGCCCTCAATCCTGAATATCCTACTCTGTCTCTCTTCTTGCAGTGTCTCTGGGTGGGATCCATGACCATATGAAGGAGCTCCTCCGCTGCCGTAGGCTGCTCTTCTTGGCCTGTGGTACCAGCTATCACTCAGCTATAGCGGTAAGTCAATAAAATTGGGGAGATACCACGGAAGAAAGAAGAAAATACAGTATGAGAACTTCCCTCCCAATATTAAAACTGAAAGCTGCCTTGAAGCAGAATTATATTGATAGCTCAGTTTCAAGTTGCGTTTTGACTGTGTTTTGACTACAGGAACTGCACAAGTAACTCACTCGCATGCGCCTTAAAGGGAGGAGAGCCCTTATTTAACAAATATCATGAAACTCATGGATTAGCAGTGTACCCAAACAAGTACATGGTTGAAACCTCACAGTCATAGTTTCACAAATATTTTTAGGAGCAGTAAAAAACTATCCTAGTTTACGTTTGAGACGTCATGTTTCGTAGCGACCATAGTCTGCTTTTATATACTGTATTGTACTGGTCAGTGGTGCACTTCTCGCCTCAACTCATCACTGCCATGTGGAGAACCATGATGTGTTCTTAAAGGCTTTCACGTGTCGTACGCAGGATATATCCCTAGCGCGCTGCCATCTTGCGTACGCCGTGCATTCCGTGCAAAACGCACACTTACCTGCTTACCCATGTGTATTGTTTCTCGGGCACTTACGCATTTACCCGCCTGGTTAGAATGCACGATCCTTACCGAAGCTAAACCTTCGGCCCTGATCGTGGCTAGCCATTTCGCTGCATGCAGCATAAATAGTGATGTCTCCCCACAGAATCGACACATGATAGCCTTTAACACATTTTGTTGAAGGTTTGGTGTTGTGGTGTTGTGTTTGGTGTTTGGTGTTGTTTTCGCATGGTCTAATATATATCGCATGTATGTACGGCCCAGAAGAAATTAAACATGTAATTGCGAGTCTTCTTTCATTCCTGATATATGATACAAAACAGCCTAAAATGAATTCTGCATTATACCCTATAAGAAAAAAATGTTTTTGCACATGGGGTCTTTTGTTTAACACAGGGGAAATTTTAAATGTATTTGCAAGTCTACTTGCAAGTCATTCTTGATATTATGACACAAACAGCCTGAAATTGATTTTACATTGTACTCTATATAGTAAAATATGTTTCCATCTGGGATGTTTTGTTATACACAGGGGGAAAATTTAAATGTATTTGCCAGTCTACATTTCATTCCTAATGGCATGACACAAAGACCATGAGATATTGATTACTTATCATTACTGATGTCATAGTAGTAGTAGTAGTAGTGGTAGTAGTAGTAGTAGTAGTAGTAGTGGTAGTAGTAGTAGTAGTAGTAGAAGTAGTAGTAGTAGAAGTAGTAGTAGTAGTAGTAGAAGTAGTAGTAGTAGTAGTAGTAGTAGTAGTAGTAGTAGTAGTAGAAGTAGTAGTAGTAGTAGTAGTAGTAGTAGTAGTAGTAGTGGTAGTAGTAGTAGTAGAAGTAGTAGTAGTAGTAGTAGTAGTAGTAGTAGTAGTAGTAGTATATAATATTTTATTGATAAAATCCACAATCGCAGTCCAAGAACTGAATCAATGGGGCACAAACCCCCTAAACATATATTGCACAATACCCTGTATTAAAAAAGGAAAGATGTTTTTTTTTTTATTCACATGGGCACTTTTGTTATACACAGGGGCACTATTTTGCATTGTGGGGGCTGAATCTCCCTGAGCCCCCATGTGATTGTCTCACTGATGTCCGGTCTCTGTCTACAGACTCGTCAGCTGATGGAGGAGCTGACCGAGCTGCCCATCGTGGTGGAGCTGTCCAGTGACTTCCTTGACCGACACACCCCAGTCTTTAGGGATGATGTGGCCTTCTTCATTAGTCAGTCTGGTAAGGGTGCAAGGCTAGGATCCTCTGCTTCAAGGGAGCATACTATACTTGGAAGACAAAAAGGTCTTCAAAAGGTGATTGTGAGCAATCTTCTTGCCAATGGTCTTAAATTCATGTATTGTCCATTTTAGAAACTTGCTGAAAGTTATTGCCCTAAAATTATCCACATTTGGAGTAATTAGTGCTTAAATCACAAATCCTCAAATTGTTCGGGCCGAACATTTCAAGGATTTGTGATTTAATCACTAATTATTCCAAATGTGGATCACATGAGGGAAAATAACTTTCATCAAGTTTCTAAAATGGACAAAACATAAATATAAGACCATTGGCAGGAAGATTGCTCACGATCATCTTTTGAAGGCCTTTTTGTCTTCCCAGTATAGTATACTCCCTTTCAGCATTATTGCTTGGGTGTCTGGGTGTCTGGTAGAACAGACTACGCCTTAATTACATCATGGCTCCTCTGACTTCTTCCTCGAAGAGCGAGGATGGGATTGTTGCAGAGTCTGTGTTACCAGACATAGTTGTTAACAGACTGGGTTGTTTCCATGCACCTTGCAGCTAAGTATCTAGGCTACTCTATCTGTTGCATCACTTTCGCTAAATCCAACTTGAGCGCTTTTTTTTTCTGACCATTTCCTTCCATGAGATCATCTTCAGTCATTGTCAATTTTTATACCTATACTAGAATTTGAAAATGTCTATGGAGACATTTTTGTAATATTGTGATTTTCTTCACAAGCTCAGCCCTGTCATTGTAAACGTGTATCAGAGACCAACCATCACGTTTCCTCCTTCCCTTCTCTTGCTTTCTGTAGGAGAGACTGCGGACACCTTGAATGCCTTGCGTTACTGTAAGTCGCGGGGCGCCCTCACTGTTGGAATCACCAACACAGTGGGCAGCAGCATCTCCCGGGAGACGCACTGTGGAGTGCACATCAATGCCGGGCCGGAGATTGGGGTGGCCAGCACAAAGGTATAAAGAGGGTCAACAGATCTAGTGCTGGTGGTTGTGGCAGTCAATAATGTCACTTCCAATTTATTGACATCATTTTACCCTGAAAGGTCTTTGAGTTTTGGAAACAATATTCATGGGTTGGTCTTTATTTGTGCCAAATGTGTCATCAGTCAATGAACAACATTAGGAAGTTAAGGAGGGATTGGGTTGGTCTATATTTGTGCCAAATGTGTCAACAATCAATGAACTACATTAGGAAGTTAAGGAGGGATTGCCCTCCCCCCACCTCACCATGAGCAGGACAAAATACCCCAGCCCTTTAGGATTGAATACCAATAGCCTTATGCAATAAACCATACAATACAGAATATACACATTAACTCTTTGGACACCAAACATACCTACTCTCTATGTGATCTGTGTGGGTTAAAAATGACAATAAAACTAATCATTGGGGGTTTTGCAGCAACTGTGCTGAAAGCTAGTGATTGAAATAATGACAAACGCAAGGTAAATTAATCCACTTAAAAAGACAAACACTCATATACACATTACGTACAGGCCCACCATTAGTGGTAATGGCAGTGGTGATTGGGGTAAATGAGATGGTAATGGTGATTGTGGGAATAGAGATGCAAAGATGAAGGATGAGAGGAAGGTTACATAAATTGTTTTGTTTTGTTTTTGTTTGCAAGATTACAATAAAAACATAAAAAGATGGAAGGAGATAGAGAAAAGGGGGAGAAAATAGAAAAGCTATGTCTGCATTGAGGTGATTGGCATCTATTGTGTCCACTCTGGCATCATGGTGAAGTTCATTGCACTCCAAGCTGTCAATCACGTGGCCTGGGCCCTGTTGCATAAAAATTACCATTGATGGTAACTATGCTACCGTTGGCAGCTTCTGTGGAAACCTTGAATTTGATTGGCTGTCAAGCAGTATTAGCATGGTAGTTACCATTGATGGGCAGAGTTACCATTTTGCAGACCATATTCTGAAAGTTATCTGACTTTGTCATCATTTGAAAGAGAGAGTGGCTATAATAACCTTTTCCTGGAATCGACAAAGCGTAATATTCGGTTTTGAGGAAATAATTTTCGATAATTGATCAAGCTTTCTTTTTTGGTACCACGAAAATATTCATCATTTCAAAAAGTCAATGGTCTGCAATCAATTTCAATAAAATCTCAATGTTAGATTTTCATCTATTCTACAGTAGTTATAGTACCTCTGATCTTAAAATTTCACAGCTGGTATCCCAAAGGTATGTGCTAAATATGTGCAAACTTTCATGAAGTTTGCAGATGTTTGTAAAAGGGAGGGGCCATCTTTAATGCAGAATATGACTCTTCTTCTCTGTCTGCTTGCGTCATCCAGGCCTACACCAGTCAGTTCATCTCACTGGTGATGTTTGCTCTGATGATGAACCAGGATCGCCTGTCCTTCACGTCCAGACGCCAGGACATCATTAAAGGCCTCCAGGAACTCCCTGGTAAGTTCCGTTTCCTTGTTGAGTCTGGACAAAAGGCTAAGTGGAGCCTGACTTACTGATTGTGTCCCACGCACAAACATGAGTGAGCTAGTCTCAGCATGTCAGACCTATTTCTACGCAAGAGAGTCTTGTAATGTGAATGGAAAGGTTTGAATTTATTTTGGAAAGGAGAAGTCCAGGAAATATTTTCATGAGTTCTGTGTATGGACTATTTGCTTGTTTGATTTGTGTTGCAGGTAAGATAAAAAAAGGTGCTCTATTATTTTCTCTCTCACATTTCTCTTTCTCTATAGTATACCTCTCTATCTGTTTCTCTCCTTGGGGCTCCATGTTTCTCTCTCTCTATCTCGCTCTCTGCTTTTGTGTTTGTTTATATTTCTCTCTCTTTCTCTCTCTCTCATTGTCTGATTGTCCATATTCTCTGCCTGTCTTTCTCTCAGTCTGAGTGTCTTTATCAGTTTATCTCTCTCCCTCTCCCTCTCTCCCTCCCCTCTCTCTCTCCCTCCCCCTCTCTCCCCCTCTCTCTCCTCCCTCCCTCTCTCTCCCCCCTCTCCCCCTCTCTCTCCCTCTCTCTCCCTCTCTCTCCTCTCTCCCTCTCTCTCCCTCTCTCTCCCTCTCTCTCCCCCTCTCTCCCTCGCTCTCACTCTCTCTCTCTCTCTCTCTCTCTCTCTCTCCGTCACTCTCTCTGTCTCTATTGTTTGTACTATTGATAGACAGGTATGAATGTATATTGGAATGGAAAAATCTATAAGATATATAGGTTAGTGAGTTCTGTTTGCTTTGTGTTGCAGATAAAATCAAGGAGGTTCTAGAAATGGAAAATCAGATCAAGGAGCTGGCTAAGGAACTGGTGCAGAAGAAGAGTATCCTGCTCATGGGCAGGGGGTTCAACTTTGCCACATGCCTGGAAGGGGCTCTGGTGAGTAGTAAACGATGTAGTAGAAGTAGCAGAAGTGGTACTAAAGTAGTTGTAACATGAGCAGTAGTAGTAGTAGTCATAGTAGTGGCAGTAGTAGCAAAAGTAATACTAAAGTAGTCAGGATGAGTACAAGTAGTGGTAGATGTAGTAGTAGTAGTAGTAGTAGTAGTAGTAGTAGTAGTAGTAGTAGTAGTAGTAGTAGTAGTAGTTGTAGTAGTAGTAGCAAAGGTTAGGAGAAGAAGGAGTTTTATTATTATTATTATTATTATTATTATTAGTAGTAGTAGTAGTAGTAGTAGTAGTAGTAGTAGTAGTAGTAGTAGTAATAGTAGTGGTAATAGTAGAAGTAGTAGAACTAAACGTAGGAGTAGGAATAGGAGTAGTAGTGTGATGCAGAAGTGAAAGGGAAAACTGAAGCAACAAAAATCAGTATTTTTCACTTTAATTAAAAACTTTCTGGCTTTATCTCTTATGTATCACTCAGATGTTTGTACCAGTAATACATGTGAATGCTATAGAACAGTATTATGCCATTAGAGAGGGTTAGAAACAAGGCAATATTTTGTTTCCCTAAAGAAAATCAAGGAGTTGTGCTACCTGCACTCTGAGGGCATCCTAGCTGGGGAACTGAAGCATGGACCGCTGGCCCTTGTGGACGAAGACATGCCAGTCATCCTCGTCATGATGAAAGACGGCACCTATGTGGTAAGATTGTGTTTGCGCATACCACACTGCGACAGGGAAGTTGTTCTCTTTTTCTTTTGCACACTCTTCCCTTGCTCTCTATTTGTGCTGAGCTAGATGGTGTACCAAATGTTCATATCACTGATGATTTACCATAAAAACTCTCAACTCTAAAGGTACCATTGTGTCCTGTTGCCAACAGAAACATTAGTATCTAAAAGCTTTCTCGCATCCATGTCTCTCTTTTACTCATGATCCCTCTCTCTCTCTCTATTTCTGTCTGACTTCTCTGTTAGTCGTCTTCCGTGTTCATAATGCTGTGCTGTGCTAGATTATGTTTTTTAGCCCTGAGCTTCCCGGAACTTGGCTGTCCATGTGTTAAGGTCTGTGGTAATGAGCTAATGTAGGACAATCAGGTTGATTGAATGTATAAACTCTTATGGTATCGTTTTGTACTCTCACCCACAGAAATGTCAGAACGCCCTTCGCCAGGTTGTGGCCAGGAAGAGCAAGCCCATCATCATCTGTCAGGCCGGGGATGAGGATGCCGAGAACTTCTCCTCTCGCACCATCCAGCTGCCTCAGTGCGTGGACTGTCTGACAGGAATCCTGTGTGTCATCCCTCTACAACTCCTGGCCTACCACATAGCCGTACTGCGAGGGTTTGATGTGAGTAAACCAACACTGTTTTCCTCCTTGTCCATGAGTTCTCATACCCTTTCTCTCTTTTGCCTACCATCTGCCATTTTGTGAGGGTTTGATGTGAGTAACACTATCTTCTCCCTCTTTCTTCATATACGTTCTTACCTTTCTGTTAATATCCATTTTTATCCTATATATTTGTGCATTTTCATTTTCCTCCATATACGTTATTTCTTTTCTGTTTAAAATCTACATTTATCCGTTATATGTTTGTGTACTTTCATGTTCATATCCATTCTTTCTTTCCTGTTTATTTCCATGTTTTACTCTATTTATGTGAGTGCACTTAAATCTTCCTTCTTATTGTTTCTTTTACATTTATATCAATGTTTTATTCTATGTTTATTAGTGTACTGTCACCTTCCCTTTCTATTGATTTATCGTTTCTATATATCTTTATCAGTAAGTAATGATGTAGAAATGATTGCCTTTGAATGGCAGTCTATAAATCAATATCTGGAGATAATCATTTATAAACGAGCACCACATGTCTTCATCTGTGAGCCTCTACCAAAGACTTAATAATCTTCTTTTCAATCATTTCACCAGGTGGATTGCCCAAGAAATTTGGCCAAGTCAGTCACTGTGGAGTAAATTTCAGCAGATTCAGCGCTTTGATCCACCGTCCAATGTGCGCTCCCCATCATAAGGTTGTTCATGCTTCACATCGAAACCATACATAGGTTTATAATGCCGTCAACCCTGTCTATAAAGACCATCTCATGTGAAGCAGAAACATGGTCTTTATAGGGCCTGTGGTCCTTTAAGACAGGTGCAATGAGGGGCAAACTGCCCTGAATGGATTGACTTTGAGTGGCCTTTACAGGCAGGTGGTCTTTATAGACAGTGTTCATTGTTGATGGGCATGGCTGTAGTGTTATACATGTGGCATGTGAACTAAGAGTATGACCAGTTACTTTTCAGATTTATCAATGCCTTCATTCCCATTTTTCACAATGACCAACATTTCTTTGTTCTGTTTTTAATGTTTGGCTCTCAACGTCTTATTTCCATGTAGCTTATAGTTTCAAATTTGAGTTCTTAGTATGTGCTATTGTCCAATTATAGAAATACATGAAACCAAAAAAGCACATAAATTTAGAGATATTGCTTCAGAGAATCAAAGTTTTTGTATGTTTCATGCTGAATGATGTAGAGTAAATATATATTTTGACTTTTGAAAAGAGAATTGCAAGTTTAGCTTGTAAAAAGACTATATGTTCGTTGTTTTTGGCTTGTTGATTTATTTAACATTTGTGTGTTGTGTTTGAAGGAGTCATGTTCCTTGTGTTATAAATTAGAAGCATTCTTAGTACCGAGGTTTACACATGCTAATTTTGTTTGTGCTTTGTTTGGAATACAGATTTAAAATCTATAATCTTTGGTGTGCAACAAAATCAAAAGAGATTGAACATAGTTCTGCATTTTGCTCCAGATATGAATCCTGCATGTGCAATCAGGTGGTTATCTTTCCAAGAAAAACAAATCCATTTCTTTCCTTCCAGTGAAAATCTGGGGCTTAAAGGGAAACAAACATCTATGACATCTTTTCGGAAAAAAAAAAAAGTGTACACATAGCCAATGGATATGAATTTGAGAAAATCAGGAATTCTTTAAGTGAGATGGTGCTTGTGGTGACAATTTTAAAAGAACTTATTTTCATATGCTTTGACTTCTATTATCAAAATTGTTGGCGCTCTAATGCTCAATTTTTCTACTTCAGTACAAATTAATATTTCTTTAGAATTTGTGTTGTCTTTGTGTTCAGTCCGTAATAAAAGGAAGGGAAAGGAAACCTTTCAAAATCCACATACTAACTGCTGTTTATTTATGGAATAATATTTATTTGAAATATTACAACATTGTATCCATTTATTTATTCTATGTAGATTCTGTTTCTTTGTACGTTGTGGCCGTAAGATTGTGAAAATATGACTTATTAATGTTGTGTATTCATTGATTATGATACAGTCAGAAATTGCAAGTTTGTATTTATGAGCTATTTAAAAACAGTATAGACACTTCTGCAATAACTGGAATGATATGATTTGTTTGAAAGATTTCTGCAAGTTTATTGAACATTTAGAAGAGAAGCTTAACTGCAGTTATATATGACTCTCCATTATATGTGAATGAAAATGCATTCAAATCTGCATGTTACTTGCATTGATAGAATAATGTTGATATTATCATCATCATTGACATCATCACATAATATTTATCATTTGGTAGAGATTGAAAAACTTACACGCTATATTTCTTTTCCTGTCTTCCACTTTTAAGGGGGCTGGTTTGACAATCTCTGTCACGTTTCTTTTAATTAACCTTGGGAATACATAGGTTGAGGTGATGATCAGGAAGTGAATATGAACACAAGCTTTTTATGTTTCAAATATATGTACCTAAAATCACCACATTAAGTGAGCAGCTTTGAGAAGGAACTTTTTTTTTGGAAATGACATTGTCAAAATATGATTTGCTTAGAGGGATAGTTCACCCTGAAATTATTTTGGTTTTAAATACGAAATAAATAAAGACATGTGAAAGAAACATATTAGTGAAGGTTTGACGGAAATCATTCAAAGGAAAAGAGAGTTATTTGATTTTAATAGATTTGATTTTGTGGCTTCATGTGCGAGGTGCTCTCCTGTCCTGTACAATATTTTTGGAAAATATCCATTTTCTCAAAAGAATTTTACCATTTCACCTTTGCGTTTGACAAAATTTTGTACACACACATCGCGATGAAAATAATGTATTTCTTCATCAAAGAATATAAAAGGCAATTTAAGGAAAAAGTAATACACAACATATGGGAGAGCACTTAGCATGTGACGTCACAAAATAAAAATATTTAAAATCAAATAACTTTCTTTTCCTTTGCCCAATTTCTGTTAAACCTTCACTGAGATGTTTCTTTCATGTGTCTCCTTTTATTGAAACCAAAATAATTTCAGGGTGTCTATCCCTTTTATATCCAAATTATCTCAATGAATAACCTTGGCGGGTATGGACTGGTTGGTATATGATCTGACTTCACCTTGTCAGTCCTATGGACACTGAGATGTGTAACAAACCAATGAGCTTTATGTAACTTGGAACTGAGAAGGTTAAAAAATTGTGTATCTGCCATTTCATTGAGTGTATAAGTAGTTAAATGGGAGGTCACAACAGTGTGATACAGTGTGAATTCGAATATAGTCCTGTAAATTGGTAGTAAGTGTAATGTTTCATGTGTCAACTTAAATTGCATACTTGGTGATGAAGATGGTGAGAGAAAATGAATTATATTAAAAAGAGCACATATATATTGTGAACTATTGCTTTTTAATGACTGTAAATGCTGCTCAGAAGTAATGTGGATTGATTTGAAAATATGTATGGAAGCCGATTGTGCGTTTGTTTGTATGTCTGTATCACTACCATTTTCTTATTCCGTTTTTTTCTTTTGGAATGACTTAACTGCTTCAACAGTTATGTTAGTTGGACGCAATAGTGCCTAACCAATTACATATACATGTATGTGTATGTTATACAGGTATATGCTTTATTAACTAAGAATGTTGCTTTATGATTGGTCAAGAGTTGATCACGTGATGAAGCATAGTTTTGCCCATCTGATCACCTGAGAAGGAAAGTTCGTTACACTCTAGGTGATAGTACTTTCTGTTTTCACCGATCTCTTGACTCCTCACAGTCCTAATGCGTGATCAATATTTTGAGTACGCACGAAATAAAGTGCGTTACACTTGGACTATCAATTGACCAACAGTAGCTCCTCCTGACGCATCACAACGCGCGTCCTAGTAATGCGTGTCCTAAAGCTGTTCCCCATGGCAGCGGCTTGGGGTTAGGTAGAGAAGTAAACATAACTTTTGTACGTCAAATTGCCATTTTTGGTATAGATAGTTGGTTTGAGATGTGGAATATAAAGCAAATAATCAACTTTGGGTTTCAGTTAATGAGACGAACTTTCACTTCCTCGGCGATCTGAATGTATACGCTATCTTGCCTCAGCAGCGCTTCAGAAAGATAGCTACATCCAGATCGCCACGGAAGTGATAGTTCGTCCCATCACCCTCACCAACGTTGATTATTTGCTTACTGTACCAACAGATATTAACAGGTGAAAAGCAACAATGGTATATATGTGCTTATGGTACTTAAGGACAGGGTACCCAATTGTATGTATCATGTAGTGTGCGATACTTGTGCAACATTTATCACTGAACATGCCAGAAGAATTCTGTGTTTAAATATTATGAAAAGTGCCCTTGATTTCTATTCTTTGGAATATATTATTATATTCATGGAATCATATCATTCCACTTGCTAATCGTTCTTTCCAAAAACACATCCATACTTTGTGGTTGATTTTTCAATGTCTGGGCTATATTCAGTGAAGCGTTGGGCTGAAGGTAGAGGTGAAATTTCACATGGCTTGACATGGAAATATACCCCAGCATGCATGTGTGTGCTGAATTGCCTTCTCGGCAGCAACTCAAGCTTTGAAGCACTGCTCATCATCATTTTATTAGCTTATTGTTCATTGTTTATTGCTGATGGATATGTTGTCTCTTACTACAAGTAATTGGCTTGTGAAAGTGGGGTTGTACAGTGGATCGTACCTGTGCCTCTCGATCGGGATGGTAAGAGTTCGAACACAGCAGCTGCCGTTAATGTTCTTCAACAAAACATCTTCATAGTGGAGAAAAAAAGTGACCTGTTGCACAAAGCGTACCATTGATAGCGACTTTGCTACTAATGACAATTTCTACGGAAACCTTGAGTTTCAGTTGCTCTCAAGAAAGGTTATCGTAGTTATCATTGATGGGAGAGTAACCATTGATAGGTTTTATGTAACGGGGCCCAGGTAGGATCCTATGTTTCAGTGACTGGGATGACAATGCAGGACCCCTCATGGAAAGCAGTGTTCTCACTGATGAGGCTACCTTTAGTAAATAAAACAATACCGTTATTGTTATGAATGCTTGAAAGTATTATTATCCTTGTGAATATGAAATGATTCAGCTATGGAACACATCGTTATACAATCTGAGTACATTCACTACTTATAAAGTGGTCCAGTATTATGCTAGGCCATAGCTGTATATCTTTTCTCATCCAGAGGTGTTGAAAAATGGATTGTACGAATGAATATGAATTGTACAGGGAGGCATGATCTTTTTAAATTCATATAGAGGTAAGCAATCATGCTTGGGAAAAAGAAATGTATTTATAAGTAACTGAAAAAAATAATCACATTCAATGCAATATGAATATACATATGGCATATTGTAGTTATAAAAATTCATAGAATTGCGACAAGGGGAATGATGCCATACTAATATTTGAATACAACAACGAGCAGAAATTTCTAAGATGTAAACTTGCAAAATGTTGGAAACAGTCAGTTAAACAAGCAAGTTTTCGAGCCATCATTTATGGACAACTTCAATATTTTGAGCACATAACTGCCAAATTGCAATATATATGTTTTAATAATGTATTCTGTTATGGTCGTATCAAACCCAGGGTTTTGTCCATCAAATGTCGTAAGTCAATTCAGACGACACGATTCGATCAGTCGTATGACTGTGCGACTGTCTGAATTCCAGGAATGGGTTATTGGATTTGTGCAAGAACGTGACGTCACATTTCCATTTGTAGGTCCTCACGACTGCGTAATCGTGGCGAAATAGTGTCATGTGCAGTGGGTTTTTGACTCTTCGGCAATTCTAGGAATAGATTTACAAGTATTGTATAACTCAACAACAATAGTAATTACATGTACCATGGAAACAGCCAATCAGCTCATACCATTTGAGCTGTTGCAATGTAGTTACAAGCAATGGTTATTTACGATAATTTATATGCGACGTTATATGCGACGTGGTACTGGAATGTTCCAAGAGAGATTCTCAATCTGAATTTCTATGAATGACACATCTCGAAGTTACCATGGTTACCCTTCATTAGGGAGCTTTCAATCAACATTAGTAACATGGTTATCTCTGTTCTTGTGGCTTTCAATAACATTTAATAATAGACAACTACAAAATGCCTTTTTGTGTTTTTTTCTGCTGCCCACTTGTATTTTATCGCCACTCGTGTGTGTGCGTGTTTGTATGTGTGTTTATGTGTTTGTTTATGTGTCTGTGCGTGAGTGTGTGTATGTATGTGTGTATGTAGGTATGTATATATGTATGTATGTATGAATTAAAGTATGTGTGTGTTTGATCGTGTCTGCTGATTACCCATGTGGATATTTGTATTTTGCAACGAAACTATATCCCACAGTTGTGTCTCCCTATCTTTCTACGTCTCTTTCTCTGCTCCCCCTCTCTCTTCTCTTTCTCCTCCCTTCTCTCCCTGGCTTTCTTCGAAATCTCCCCTTATTCTTATCTCTCTTTCGCTTTGTATAGAGTACATACACATACACCATATTCATACAAAACTAACATTTATTGACATGAACGTGATATGCTTGTAATTTCGCAAACTCACACAGAATCATTGTGCAATCGAAAATTGAACAGGATGTTTATTTTTAAGGTAATGTACATACAAATCCCTTATAACCATAAAGTTGTGCTATTACCCCGGCCTATGAAAGTAAATTCATTTGAGCAATTCTCAGAATCTGTCAAATTAACTGTACACTTTTCCTTCAAAATGACTTTTTGACGGGACGTGTTTAATTGTACTAGTAACTTAATCTGAAATATCACAATCAAAGCGACTAATTCACAAAGTTTATTACAGTGATTTCCTTTCAACTTCTCGATAATTGATGATTATGTAAGCAATGGAGATATTGTTACTTACACATTTGACTGGAATTCAAGAAACAGAGTAGGCCCGAGAGGCTAAATGAAGTATGTTTTTGTCATGGATTTCTTTCATTCTAGGTCTACTTTATGTGTCATATTTCACAAAGTGGGCAACACCATATATGGCTTTTTCGGGAATTCGGGCCCCGAACATCGTCGACATGAGTGCGTCTATATCTACATTTGTGTACACGCGAATGGAATGAAAAAAGGGTGCCATGTCAGATATCAGCACCATGCACAGACATACACACATACATACATACATACATACCACACACATTATAAAAGTTCTTTATCAAAGCTTTGCCATCTAATAAATTCACTGTGCATATCTGTTTTCTGCCTGCTTACCAACGGCTCTGGATAATAACTGTTAGTTCTATACAACTACCTCTGCGATATTCTGTTTTCTTACAAATCAGCCGCAGTTTGGATTTTGTTCCTCTGCATTGTATAACCATGGACCCTTCGTGGTAGGGTCCATGGTATAACTTACAGACTATGAACTGGGTCTTTTGTTACGCAAACAAAATTCAAAAAGATATTTTGAATTTTTGTCCGCATAACAAAAACCATGTTATATGTCTTTATCCACACTATCGAACTGTAAGTTATTAAAAAAATAACGAAAACTAAACATCATGGGTAATTGAATCTAACGAAGAGTTGCTCTTAGATATCGGCTAACTACGGAATGTATATTAAAATAAAGCTTGCAGTTTGACCACTCCTTAAACCGGCAACACATGTGTGATGTCATAGGCGCCAGGATATATAGCGTCAATTTTAATACCAAACGAGTGGATGTGAAATAAGCTCTGTCGTCATAAAGATGCACAACTAAAGCACACTTACATATCCAATCAAAATGAGTGAAACAGCTGCCCAATTGGTTAATATTTTGCGCAATAATTGGTGATTCTTGACAAAATAAATTATGATCAGTCACCATTTTGGATGTGTTAGGTTTAACAAACCCGTGCATGGGAGCAGTAATACATCAAGCTTCACCCAACATTTTGTAAGAGTGTACAAGAGTGTACCTAGTCTGAATATAGCCATATAGAACACTATAGAATATAGAGCAATTTCATTGAGAAATGCAGTGAGACGTAATGACATTACATTCTTACGTTGAAGCAAATAGAGCTGCAGAAAACGGCCTTAAGCGGAGAGCCACGGTGGCCAATCTTCGCGTCAAAGATGGCGCATGATGATGATGATATGAGTGACATTTCCTGTACAAAAAGTAGTACGCGCTGTTCAACCGTGACGTCACAGCATCGTGGTGATTATGTTATCAGTGTGATGCACTGATTCCCAGTGGTGGTATTAGGAAAACAAACTGAAATTGGGGCTTAAGTTTGGACTTAAGTCCCCTGCGATGCACATCTGTCATGTCTGTGACTGGCCTATTGGTACAGGCTTTGCCTTAAGCTAGTCTTCAGGTTATTAATTGACTAATTAGACAGTTTTGGACTTAAGATTCTTTCAGGCGTTATAATACGAAATATATCAAATACACCATCGGGTCTACAGTTGTACTGACACAACCAATATTCATCGTCTTCGAGTCTCCTTGGATGAGATGGAGAAGATATAGAGTGTCTAGGCTACTGCATCCAGACATAATCAATGTAGAGTTTGGAAAAGAAAAGACAAGCATTTTTGGTAGGTTACCACAGTTGGGTCTATTTATGGCCTAATTTCGAAATATCAGCCCTGGAAACCAAGCTACCAATGAAAATGATTTCAACACTTCTCCACTTCCCTTTTTTCTTGTCCGATTTTTCTACTAAAACCTTGAACTGATCTGTTTATTTCCTCTTTATGTCTCTATAAACTGAATGCTTGTGCATGTCATTTCATATCATGGTATCTCTGTGAGTAGCCTTGTCACAATCAGTTTGACAATACAGAAAATCAACAAAAAGAATGGAAATTTTGTTTCCGACCTCACCAAGAAACTGAGTATTGTATCATAACTATTCAACAATACAATGTCTGCTTAGTCTAAAACCTTTGCAACATTTACAGATATTGATATGAAATCTTACTGACATTACTCAATTGTATATTTACAAATGCTTGAATGACACAAACTCCTTCAAGATCTATAAACATAAAATCAAAGATTATTGACGTGGTGGTAATACGGATGTAGTGACAATGACTAATGGCAATATATGATATAATCTTTAGCTCAAGCTTAGACGTGCGCTAGGTTTTAGTTAATTGTGTTAACTTTCTCAAATGTTGTCTTATGTGTGTATCTAATAGCCAAACATAATAATTTTAGTGACTGGAACACTGCTAAGAAACAATATGAACTAGTCACTTAAACGGATAATTACTCAACAGTAAAGCATTGTACAAACACGATAACAATTATGCACACCTTTATAATTATTTCCATTATCAGGTTCTCTTTAAAAGTGTTTTGTTGTTTTGTAATCACACTCTTAGCATTGTCAATATCATAAATTAAGCTTTCAGATACATGTTACTAAGCGCGATATATTACTGTAGTTTTATCAACATAATTTAGATAAGGATGTGAAAAGAAGTAAGTCTAGAATGTCCATTTAAGATGCGCAAATTATACACTCACTATCAATTGAAATATACATACGTGATATCAAAGAAGCGGCAATCTACATCATGTAACTAACTGAATTTCCTCAACGGAGGTAAACAAAAATCAACACGTTTTTTTCCCACAAGTTTAAAAAAATATATACATCCTGCATGGTAACCATGACAACGTTTGTGAATGATCCGAGTATTGCAAAGTCTGTTCCTGTCTCGTGTCTCGAGTCCGTGCGTTCCTCCGGCGTCCCTGGTCACGCTCCTGGTCGCACTCGTGGTCAACGTCTTAGCGCTGGAGTTTGCAGCAAACTCCCTAAAAGGAGAACAAACCAACTATTAATTACAGAGATTCACTGATGGACATAAATATTTGCAACTTCAAGGCCCTGTCGTATAAAGGGTTGCGACTGATCGTAATCTGACTTGTGATTGATATCGATCGTTATTCTGTACATTGGATACAGGAGATTGGACTTACGATTGATTCAGGTCAATCACAACTTTTTACAAGACGAGGCCAGTAAACCTTACATTAAGAGAATGATTTAAAGAAAACGACATTATACTTGACACGCAGACCAACTCATGTATAACGAGCGGGGGAAATCCTTATCAGAGACATGTCACATCAAACATTTTTTAATAAACGCAGTTTATTACATTTTTAAAAATTTTTTGAAAGCTTCTTGGAGATATTCTTAACCCCTGCATAGTTTCCAACATTTTTCATTGACCTTTTGGGCGAAGTATTCGTTAGGTACACAATAACATTCCTTCCCACACCCCTCTTCCCAGTTAATCGCCTGATATGATATTGGGTTAGTGTTGTTTAACACTTACAGAGCCATGCAAAATGTAGACGTATGGGTTTGGTTGGAATTACTTGTGCCAAATAAGTGCCATTCTCATTCGGTTAAAAAAAAAGTTAGGATGAAAGTTGCCTAGCAACCGTACCAAAAGCCGGATAGTCCTATTGTCCCTGTCCCCTAATTTCTCGATTTTTCTAACTTCTAGATTTTTTAAACCCAATGAGAATGACACTCTAGACCGGTTTACTAACATATTCAAATTTTATGCATACCAATTCAACAAAGGTTGCTCCAGAAAACCGGAAAGCTTGCCCGAGGTTTGCCCGACATAGCAACAACTAATGTATGCAAAGTGGATTCCAAGTACTGAAGTACCATTGTCAGGTACAGTTTAATGGAATAACTGATTACTAGGCCCCGAGGCCTAAAAATTTGACTACATTAGTAAACCGGTCTATTGCAGGATTGGCCATACAAAATTTAAATATGTCTGTCTATACTATGTTTAAAATCATGTGTGCAAGTCTTGGTTTTACTTACCATTATACAGACACCTCGAGTTTGTGTGTTTGTTTTCTTGCTAACATTAAATCTACTATTTCGTTTCTTTGTTGTATTTGTCTATGCGTTTGTGTTTATTTTATACTCACCTTTTGGCCTGGCGTTGGTCGCATGACGGAAATCCGATTGTATAACGCCTTGACTGGAGCAAAGCAGTCTGCTAGTTTTTTCTGAAATTCCCAAAACAACAACAAAAGATAAAATTATAATATAACCAGCACAGCACGACACATTTAGGTATCATCTACTTTGTATCAATTGTGTCTTTGTTCGAACCTCGCACGTGATGTCACAAAATATACTTTTTTTTATAAGATCATAACTTTCTTATCCTCTGACGGATTTTCATCAAACCGTCACTAATATGTTTCTTTCATGTGTCTCCTTTTATTGAAACCAAATTAATTTCAGGGTGGACTATCCCTTATCCCTTTAGTATCCCGTATCTGATTCTAGGAGAGGCAAGATGACATCTGTCTAGGCTCCTTGTTACCTTGACAATCTCCAGACATCCGGGACTTTCTCCCGTGAGGAGCTTCCCGTTCGCGCCTTCTTCGTTCTCAGCCAGCGTCTTGGCTCCCTTCGCTTTCTCCAGGTGCGACCCGGCCTGCGTGCACCCGTTCTCACCCCAGTTCACCTGACAAGAAATCATTCAGCGTCTATATGAACTCTCTCATTACCACTGGCATGAAGATGTGTGAAAAGCTAATGGTGCTTTCAAGGCGTATGGGGTTAACCATTTTTTTCGGACAGAATCTTGTTGAATGGGGACTGTGTGTATTTCTTGTGCAGAAATACACCATCATACAATAATGTGCCTTAAGAATTCAGATCAGGTTATAGTTATAATTCAGAGCTATGCGTGCCCCCCCCCCCCCCCCCCCATTGAGAGGGAGCACACACATTAATGTTACCAAACGAAAAATGGATATATATTAGTAATTATTTTCGATTAAACTGTATCCATAAAGACTCCAACTCAGACAGGTCTACTTTTGGATAAAGATACACAAACAGAAAGAAGAAAAGATAGATCGATGGTCTATAGATAGATAGAAAGATTGATATATATATATAGAGAGAGAGAGACAGAGAGAGAGAGAGAGAGAGAGAGAGAGAGAGAGAGACAGAGAGAGAGAGAGAGAGAGAGAGAGAGAGGGGGGAGGTTGGGGGGGGGGGGGAGAAAGAAAGGCATGTAGATAGAGAGAGTGCGTGAGAGAGAGAGAAATACAGATAGATAGATAGATAGATAGATAGATAGATAGATAGAAGATAGATAGATAGATAGAAACATACATAGATAGGTAGATGTGGATATATTTGTTGGTTAAAAGATAGATAGGCGGATATGAATTAGTATATATATAGATAATATATAGTTGTATACAAGTAGATAGATAGATAGATATATAGATATATAGATAGAGAGATAGATAGATAGAAAGATAGATAGATAGATAGATAGATAGATAGATAGATAGATAGATAGATAGATAGATAGGTAGGTACATTCGCTAATTGCCTCACCCTCATTGCCTTGATACCGCCTATGCCACCTCCTCCATAGTAAGATGCATCCACCGTGGGCCACTTCTTGGAGTCGGGGGAGGCGGGAGGGGCGGGAGGGGGTGGTGGTGGCTTCACAACAACCTGCAGGGAGGGAGGAGGGGGGGGGGTACGGAAAGGGTGAGGTGATGAGTACATCAACCATAGAGAACATGGAAGAGGAGAAAAGAAAAGAAAAAAACAAAACGAAGAAACAAACCCATTAATTAATCAGTTAGCTAATTAGTTGACAAATTAAATGAATCAATCAATTCATAAATCAATAAACGAGTCAATCAACAAACCAACCAATCAATCAATTAATTGATCAAATACTCAATCACTTGGAATTAACCAGCCAACCAATCAAGAAACAAACCAAATGATCAGTCAGTCATTCAAGCAATCAGACAGTATTGCAATCATTCCAAACACTCATTCAATCCTTTAAATCAACCATCCCTCCAAAAAAAAAAAATAAATAAACTAATCAATTACCCACACAAATCAACTATCAAGCAATCAATAAATTAATAAAAATTTTTATCAATGATAATACATCAATCAATAAAACTATCAATCAATAAACAAAACCAATAATCAGTAAGTTAATGAAGCAAACAGAACGTCTTGCAATCAATCAATCAATCAATCAGTCATTCAATCAATAAACCCCCAAAACAAACAATCAATTAACCAAACAAATCAACTATCAACCAACCAATACATTGATTAATAATCAATACATCAATAAATTTATCAATCAATCAACCACGCAATCAATCAATCAATCAATCAATCAATCAATCAATCAATCATTCAATTATTCAATCATTCAATCATTCAATCATTCAATCAATCAATCAATCAATCAATCAATCAATCATGCAATCATTCAATCAATCAACCAATCACAGAGTGAGAAACCCACCACGCAGCAGAGCAGTTGCCAGAACCACCAGAGTAAGAATAGCGCCAGCGCGATGAGCGTGAAGAATACGCCAAGAACGATGCCCGTCACATTCGGCTGCAGAGGGGAGACGTGTCAAAGTTGCAGTGACGGATAGCGTTCCACCCAATACGAAACCTACTCTGGTTATGTTCATTGATCACATATAATGAATGCATTCGTGAATGCATGAGTAAATGCATGTGTGCAGCTGGTTTAAAGATTTTGTTCTCAATCGGCTGTCCAATGATATCAAATTTATGATTCAAGATAGGAAAATCTTATAAGCACATGAAGACCAGTCATCCACATCCATCTCATATTAAAGTTAATATTAACGTTTTAATCCATACACGAATCATTACTATATCTTTGTCTGAGTACGTAATTGGTCAGGCTGCAATTGTAATTCAGCCCTCTTTCTCCTAAAATACAGTCTAAGGCCTCCTTATATGTTTATTTTGCACTTTATTCCTAACCAACATCAGCATCAAGGTACTTCAAATATGCAATCAGCAAAGTTAGGCGATTGTTGCAGCCATGTTTTTAAAAGTCCTTGTTATATACAGGGGTCTTTTTCCGTCAACTCGTAGATATCTTTACATCGAAATTGCTCATGACATTTGTATGTATCATATGAGCTTTATGTATGCTTTGCATTCTTTTGATAAATTTTGTACAGTGTGTTTTTCCTGATTTATCTTTTACCGTGTTTAAATAAATGAATGGTATAAACAATTAATCTGCAACTTGTTCACTCTTTATATTTTTTGAGCATGTCTTGCAAAAGTACGTTATCCCAACATGATTCACGATGTTAATAAGTCTCCAGTGAAGAACTATTATTGATTTCTAAGACGCGTATACACTGTGAAAATTACTAATAGACGTAACATTGTGTGTGACATACGCATAGCGATCTTTACTGGCAACGGTATTTTATGTATATATTTACATATATATATTATTGTTGCAAGTACCTACCGGTGTGCAGTTTTTAGCTGTGATCGTGACGTTGCTCGAGATATACGATATACCATTCACAGAGACCTGGAGAACCACGAAGCTGCAAAGACATTAACAACAACACAAACATTTATGTCACCACAGAAAAGTCCTCATATCACATCATTATGATCAGTCACAACCTCATGGGTATTCCATTTTATTGAACTTTCTCCCTCCTCCCTCCTCACCCTCTCTCTCTCTCTCTAAATCTCGTTTGTTCTATCTCCTTCTTTCTAATCATTCATATCCCTATTTCCCTCTCTCTATTTATCCGTCTCTGCCTCTCTCTCCTTTACCCCCTCTCACTGTCCAATAACATATGCGCTCTATATAATTAGCTTGCTGTCTGGTTCTATCGACATCACATCCATATAAATTATCATATGTATGCCTATTTCACCCACCTAGCCATGTATGTTTGTTATTCATGAATATCTTTATGATTCAAATATAAATTTCACCATCCTTTTATCGCCACATCGTTAGCTTTTTTTTCCCCCAACAACGTAACCACGGTGTCCTGAGTGGAATTGTTTAGACGACAGTTACCTTATGCTCGACTCTATCTAGATTTAAACTATTGTGCAAGGAGTCGTTGTTAAAGTAACTGCTGTGTGCTGAGGAGAACCTTTCCAGAGACGGTCTGTTCCTCCTATCTTTTGTGATATTTCCTTTCATTTGAAGACCTTTCTACAAAGTTTGTTGTATTTCGGTAGTCATGTCATGATAGTAGGTAAGATTGTGGTAATATGAAATACGCCGACCTTTTGGATTTATTTTGAGCAACACCAGATCCAAGTTCTTGCAGTGTGTCTTTGCGGTCTTACCTTCCTGCTTCTGCTATGTGTGGGCCCGGACAGACCAACTCACTGTCTGTCACGAGGTACGGAGAAACCTCTAAAAGGGAGAAAGTGATAGAGGTATAACAGTCATTTATAAAACGAGAAATATTAGTTCTATAAATGGGTTGTGTCTATAATTTCTTGTTTATTATTTACGTACATTGTATCTGAACCGTATGCATTTGTTTTGTGGAAAAATAAATTGAATCTCGAATCTTGAACCAGAAGGATAACAACACACAAACAATAATGAATAAGAATTTCACGGCTTAACGAAATTCGCTCTGTGAAAGTTTACCATTTTTCGAAATAAACAGACAATAAGAAGGAGAACGTAAAGGAAAAAGTTAACAAGAAGATGGAGGAGGAGAGGGGTGAGAAGAAGATGATAATGACGATGATGACGACGGCGGTGATGATCATGAAGAAAAACAAAGTTGAGAAAGATAGGTAGTAAGCGAATGAAGGAAGAACAATGTATACCCAAAGTACGAACACAATGAATAAAGGGAAGAGTTGAAGAGGAGGAAGATGATAGGAGATTTTGATGATAGATGATAGATTTTGGCCAAAATTGATTAAAAAAAAAACACGCAGAAAAACATGTAGACGAACGGACGGAATATCATAAGCGCATTATCATTCGGGTCGAGTGACTCCTAAACTGCTTCAAGATATTATTTAAGTATGCAGACCTAATAGTAATTCACCTTGATTGTCGGTGTCATTAAGTCTGAAGTTGCAGAGTACTTTGGAGACGTCATTGGTCCGCGAGAAACCATTACCACGTATGGTGACGTTAAATGAGTCTGTAGATCAGAAACGACAAAAATAAATGAAACAGATCTCTATTATCAAATCTCAACGTAAATACGGATAATTATATCGCAAATAAATCGAGATTGGTAACAACATTCTACAAGAAAAGTAAATACTTATACGAATTAAAGAAGAAAATTAAGTATTAAAAATAATCCACTCTTGATGATTAATACCAAGAATAAGAAAGTCAATCAGATCATATACTCTATGTACTTTAGAAATAAAAGTTAAACACTCCAATCAACACATACGTAAACAAAAGAAACAAAACAACAAGCTCACCTTGAGTGCACACTTCGGTTGGCGCTGCAGACAAAATTTCCACACAAGATGTGTTGACAATCTGAACAAATAAAGAGAAGAACATGATGATAACACCACCAAACTAAACAACTCACACAATGTTATACCATAAATGCCATCATTCTGACCGACACTATTACTTCCTGCTTTACAACAAGCCGGGCGCTGCTTCTTTCTAGCCACAATGAGTGTTTGTTTGTATGATGATAGGTTATTTATAGTTTGAATGATTTCACCATCCTTTCCTTCTATTCCGTGTCTCGCACATTCAATTTGCTTTAGCTTGTTATTGGGTCCTCCTCCTCCTCCTCCTCCTCCTCCTGCTCCTGCTCCTGCTCCTGCTCCTCCTCCTCCTCCCCCCCTCCTCCTCCTCCTCCTCCATCATCTCTTCCTCTTCTTGTGACTCTCCTCCCCACTCTTGTTCTCATGTTTCAATTGTATGTCCATTATTTCCCGAAAACCCTCATTATTTATCATAATGTCCTTCTCCCCTCCTCCTTCTTCTCCTGATTAATTATGTGATGCATGTTCTTCTTCCTTCTTGGTTTTTCACTCTTCCACATTCCACCTATTCCTCTTCCACCTATTCCTCTTCTTATCTTTCTTCTTCTCCATCCACATCTCTTTCTTTGTCTGCTTCCCCGACTTCATCGACTGCCTCACAGGAAAGGATAAGGTAAAGGTCACATTCACCTTGTCAATGATACTGTCAAGGTCATTAAAGTTGCCTCCCCAGAAGATATGTTCAGACGAAGGCTCGTCCGCCACTTTCTCTAGATCCACGGTGTTACTGTCTCCGATGCGTACGGCCAACACGGACGCGCCCAACGCACGCACGCTGTTCGCCTGCGGATGAATATCACACATAGTTACATATTAATCCTCACATTACCAGGCCACCAAAACAACAATTGGCTTACTACACAGATTCGTGCCAATGTAATGAGAGAGTTAACCATTTTTACGACATAATGCTGGGATTTGCATGTCCCAATTATGAATACGTACACCATTACCACACACAGAGTTTGAAAAAGAAAACTACCTCTAAATTAGTATCATATTTTGTGTATGATACTATTTCTCTTTGAAAAGCGTGTTATATTACTCTGTATTTACATACTAAGTGCTTAGAAAATCTGATTATCTTATCTCCCTTGAGCAATCTTTATGAGCAGCTGTGACCGCATCATATACGTTCCTTTCGCAGCGTTGAGGTATTGTAAATAATAACCCTACATAAATAGATAGTATATGGTCGTGAGAGGAAGACGGAAGGTTAATTTACCTCTCTTTCTGCATCTGCGGCATCATCCAGGATTCCATCGGTTAAGGTCACTATCACACTGGCTGTCTCGCTTCCTGTGTCACGGGTAAGATTGGGTGGGGGGGGGGGGGGGGTGAAGATAAGACGAATGTATATAAGAGGTTTATTAAAACGAGGAACACAATGATGAACAAACTAGAGGGGGGGTGGGGGTGAAGGACGTTGAGGAAGAAGGTAAGAAAATGGCAGGAGAAAAGTTTAAAAGAAAAAAGGAGATGAAAAAGAAAAAGCAGAGGCGTGAAAAGTTGTACTAAAAGAATAACAACAAATGTGAAGGAATGGGAGAAAGATGAAACGCAAAAAGAAAAAATGAGACAAAAGAGAGTAAAAATAAAAGAAACAGAAGTAAGAGGAGGTGTAAATTTAGGATGTAAGGGAGAGTGCGATATCAGAATGGCGAAAGTAAGAGTGATTGAGGTAAGGATGGGAAGGGGAAGGGGAGGGGTCACGCGTCATACAGGGGGTAGTAGTAAGTAGTAGAGTCATTGTTCGAACGAAACGATATAAATCAAATGTTCTGACATATATCATGCAACGGACATGGACACTGCACTTCATTAAATCCGTGTTGCCATAGAAACAATGAAATTATCTCGTAATCATTTCCATTCTTCACATTTCTCATTAAAATACTGGTGTGAGAAAAGACAAAGTTGAGCCGGGAGTAATATGAAATCAAATGGGGAATCGCATAACTTGATTTCAGTTCCCGAATCCCATAATTACGTAATCACTCCAGGATGTGCATACTGGTACCCGTTTCCCAACATGCCCAAGCTAAAGATTATATTTTGCTGTTTAGTTCAATCATTTGTGCCGAGGCAACCTTTGTGTTTCTTTGGTTACATCATCTAAACTGCACGTATGCATCTCAAATAAAAGCCCGTTTTTGGGGGATAGATATAATTATTTTTTTCCTGATAGATATCGGCGCTTTCCTAGAAAACACTGCCCTGATAGGCGTGCAGTTTATCTGCGTGTAAGGGGTCGTGCAGGCTCGATGGAAAAAAAACCCACTAAAAATTAAAAATTATTATATTAATATTTCCTGTTTAGTTCAATCATTTGTGCTGAGGCAACCTTTAAATGTCTTTGGTTACATCATCTAAACTGCACGTATGCATCTCAAATAAAACTCCGTTTTGGGGGATAGATAGAATTATTTTTTTCCCTGATAGATATCGGCGTTTTCCTAGAAAACACTGCCCTGATAGGCGTGCAGTTTATCTGCGTGTAAGGGGTCGTGCAGGCTCGATGGAAAAAAACAACACTACAAATATAATATTACTTCTCTTACGAATGACTTTGTAAGGGATATGAGCGGGAAACATGTTTGGGACCCATTTGAATCACAGGGGACAGGACTGGTGTATGTGATAAATCATACTCGTCTGCAGTCTAGCCAGGGATAATGTTATAAAAAGATATTAATCAAACTTCTTTCTTTGAACCCATGTTCGACATCGCAAAAAAGTTATGTGTTCTCAACATGTGTTGTTCAGGTGTTTAAACAATTACGAACATGATTACGAACTTTTCAGAGAGTACAGAAGATATATAGAGTCTAATTCCACTTGTCCCGTTTTATTAACGGCATCAATACTTCCATGAGCATGAACGGTATCAGCTACCATTTTTTTCAAGTAAAATATCTCAGATGCACGCAAACGCACACAAACACCGTTAATAATAATAAACAGCTGAAGATATCATTTTGACAACAATTGAATCCCACAATTGCACAAGATGTCGGAAAGTGAAGAAATTAGTCAGTTTTGAAAGCAATACAATTTTTTTTAATGAACCCCATTTGCTTTCCGAAAATAAGAACACCTGCTGAGTACAATATCGCTTAAAGTGGTGACCTTAACTTTCTTGAAATTTGCAAACAAATTAATTTGGACAATTAAGGATATTTTTTTACAACAGCTTAATGCCAGCCCTGACCATGGTACATTAAATCATTGTCGTGATTGTGGAATGCATTTAACATTCACTAGCATACATTCGTAAATAATAATATAAATATGCTTGAGTTTCTTCTCCGAAAAGTGTTCATTAAGTAGAATCAAGGATGTTTAAAGGAATTTATACGGATCCTTTTAACCGAGGTTTAGTTCCGACACTCAATATTCATGAATGACAGCTGCTGTAAACAATAAGACGCATACGCGATTGCCTCATTTCCACCTGGATTTTATAATAGGTCATGAACATTCCTAACATGCATACATTTCAGCTTTCGCTGATTAACTGGTAGTTTTGCCACAAAGTGCTTATTATGTAGTTCATGAAGGGAGCAGTGCATTTGGTACTGTTCGAGATGAAAATACTAGTTTGGGCGTGGCTGGGCAGTTCCAATGGGTGGATCGTGCGCACGTTCAATCTTTCATATGTTGCTACTCGGATAAACCTCGCACAAGCTTCGGGGTTACCAATAGTAACGTGCTGCTTGAACAATGTGAACACAATTTGCATACATACAAATTGGAGAAATTTTGGAGAAAAATTAGCGCCCATTTTTCAATCTAATTACTAGGTTTCTCTATATTCTTTGATAAGTTAACTGAGACAGACAGAGAACGCATCACATGTAGATAACAGAAAAGGGGACCTTCCCTCTTTTGGTAGTAGAAAGGGGACCTCCCCTGTTCGGTCATTTCTTGGAATACAGTAATGTAGACATGAACTCGGTTGGGCATTATGGGAAATCTTTGTCTTCACCCCATACATCATACAAACTAAAACAACCCACGGACGTGCAAACACGCACAAATATACACACATCACGTACACACCAACACACCCACACACACAGACACAGACACAGAAACACACACATACAAACAAGGACGTATGAAGCGAACTCGTAAAACAAAACACACCCATACTCCTTCTCAACCCCTCCCTCTTCCTATTTCCATATTTACATCTCTCTCTCTCTCTCTCTCTCTCTCTCTCTGAGTGTGTCTGTGTCTGTCTTTGTCTCTCTCTCCCCTCTCTCTATCTCTCTCTCAATCTATCTTCCTCATGTCTAGCTCTTTCTCTCCCTCTCTCCCTACTCCCCTCCCTCTCACCGTTTCTTTTGTTTGTAGCGGCCCCACGTTTCACTCGTCTAGTTACGACGCCTTTATGTTCCCAAACTGGAGGAATCATTGTAGTGCGTTGCTGTGACAGGTATAGATAGCTTGGTCCATCCCAAACGAGTTTGGTCTGCAATTTGGCACTGTTTTTATCTGGCGATCACTTCAGCATTTTTAACTTTCGTAGCCCATATGACATCAAAGGTAAGAAAGATTTACAAATATTTTGATTTCTTTCCTCAAGTGTTCTTGTGCCGCTAATGAGGCGGTATGCCTACTCATTAAATACTGTTGTTTACCCAAGATATAAATGATAATGATATATTCACTTCATAGAGTATTATCATGTTGTCTTGCTATTTGCCTATAACGATAAGTGGGAATTTTAGAATAAAGAATTTTATAGAACGCTATCGTTCACCAAGATATGTTATTATTTTATTTGTTTTCTTTATGTTCTTGTAAAAAAGATATGTTCACGGTCTCACATATTTACGCCAGTATTCAAATGATAGTGTGATATATTAAATTATTGACACTATCCAATAGCTCTGTAGGTTGTAGAAGCAGTAAATCAGGAAAGTCAGATTAGAATGGGTTTCAGAAGAAACAGGCATTATGGTAGTTGTGATTCGTTGAAAATGATTATTACTAGCACTGAATTTTTATCTTTAATCTTCACGAGCGATTCCATTGGTCTGCAATGACGTACCGTATTAAGTTTGCATTGTTCCTGTGTTACTACGAGTTAACATTAAAGGGATAGTTCACCTTGAAATTAAGTTGGTTTCAATAAGAGAAGACACATGAAAGAAATATATTAAAGAAGGTTTGATAAAAATCCGTAAAAGGATAAGACAATTATGATCTTTTAAAGTTTTGATTTTTGACGTCATGTGCGAGGTGCTGTCCCATATGTTGTGTACAATTCTTTCTCGAAAATGTGCATTTGCTAAAAAAAAAATGCATTCTTTTATTTGTGCATTTGATACATCATTAGGAATACGTTTTTACACACATACCTGTCTGAAAAAGTCATTCCGTTGTCAACAACAGAAAAAGAGCAATTCATGTAAACATATTGTACACAACATATGGGAGAGCACATCGCACGTGACGTCACAAAATTGAAATTTCAAAACATCATAACTTTCTTATTCTTTGACGGATTTTCGTCAAACCTTCAATGATATGTTTCTGTCATGTTTCTGCTGTTATTGAAACAAACTTATCTTCAAGGTGAACTATCCCTTTAATAGGACAATACTCGGAGCATCGCTTAGTAAGGCCACGTGGCTAGCGATTAAGATGTCCAACACAAATATGTAGGAAAATATCTGATTTTTCTCAACGTTTATCACGCTGTTTCTCCTGATTGCTCTGTCTTTATTCAATTCAACTAGTCATCATGGTCTTATTTTCCTCGAAAGATTAGAATGGGATTTTGAATGGGGAAGAGCAACTTGAAAAGCTTAAAAACAGATTCAAATATCCTCAGTCGTGGTGTTAAAATAACCGCTCCGGTGTTGAAATTAACATTGGTTTTGGCATCTATAAACTGGGAAATGCTGTTGGTGAAACACCGGAGTATTTGCAGTGTGCTTTCCCCCAAAAAATATTAATACAAATTAAATAAATTTTATGTACGAAATCGAAAGAAACAAAAATGTGTTGCAGAAATTACCGTCCACATTTTTAATTCATTTTCTTTATATTTGTTTTCCCCTTCTATCTAAATATTTCATAAAGGAAAAGTCCAGCATGAATTTAGCTTGGTTTTGATAAGAAGCAAAAACATGAAAGATACTAAATTAGTGACGATTTGACGCAAATCCGTCAGAGAAAAAAAAAGTGATGACTTTTTTAAGGTTTGATTTTGTAACATCACTTGCGAGTTGCTCTCACATGTTGTGTTCTGCATGATTCCATAAATTTCTCTTTTCTACATTAGATGAAGGAATCAATCTATTTTAAAAGGGTATATGTGTAAAAACATGTGTCTGATGATTTATCAAATGCAGGGGTGAAATGGTATAAATCTTTTTGCGACAACAAATGAGAGAGCACACGTCACACACAAACACACACACACACACACACACACACACACACACACACACACACACACACACACACACACACACACACACACACACACAATCTTATTCTTTGACCGATTACGATAGAAATTGTATCGTTATCTATCTTAAAATCTACATAGATGTGTTTTATGACATACAAAAATTACATAAGCTATGGAATTAACAATCATTCCGAGTGTTGAATGTGGGTATGATCATATTCTCGTCACTTTCTCAGTATTTTTGTTCAAAAAAGATGCACAGGCCCCAAATACATTGCAGGCGATTTCACAAGTCCCCGATCATCAGCAAAATATACCTGGTATAATATTCTGAATGGACACTCCACACCCGGATCTGAAAATACCCGTTATTTTCGCCTCCCTGGCCGGCCTGTGTGTATACACATGCCGGTACAGCTGGCCTGTATTTGTTGGGGTGTAAATTACGTTTTACGTAATACCACTATAAACAGTGGGCATACAACACACATATACACGCACACGCATACACACATACACACACATAGCCTAGGTACTAGGCTCTGTGGTACATTGACATAACGCAGTTTGTTAACAACTATGTCTGGTAACACAGACTATGCTCCAAACCTATCTTCGCTCGATAGGGGAGGAAGCCAGAGGAGCCATGAGGGCGTAGTCTGTTTTACCAGACTTAGTTTATAACATACTGGTTTTTGTCCATGCAACTCGCAGCCTGGTACCTAGGCTAGCCTAGCCCACACACATATGTACCTAATGCTGTACACAGCGTGATGATCAATGATGTAACTATTATATGAAAAGAAGAACAGCGCATGAATCGAGATACCAGCAGGCATATGAACCGATATCTCGTATCACAACAAGCAGCGATTACGCCCACTGATCTGATTACGTCATGTACATGTAGTTTACTCTAACACGCGCCCGCACTCGCTGACTGGAATATAATCCCGCACAGGTTTGATGCATTATCCAGCTGAGGCTTATATAATACTGTATCCAACAGACGTAATTAATAGGCATCTTTGTTCTGATTTCGGGACTGCGCGTCTAAACAAAAGGGATATTTGTTTAGTATAAATCAAAGCCATGCTGATGAAGATGTAATGTGTATTATGTAAACACGAACTAAAATGTTATCACAATGTTGTGACTATTAACCACTATGAATACTTTTAATTTCATCACACTGGATAGAATTTGAAATATAAAATACATGAAGTGTTGACATATATTTCTTTGCTGTTTATTTACTCTTTTTTTTTTTTATAAATACAGAATTTGCCTGTTTCCTGTTCGACTTATCGTATCGCGAAAATTGTACCGCGGCCTATCTGCCAATCGGCTCTTTCTGGCGACCATTAATTAAACTTTGAACCAACTAGCTCTGAGTATAACACTTCCTCCTAGAAGCGCTCCTTCCCCCTCTCTAACCAAAGCACGTCGAAAGAAGTATTAGAATGTTTCTTGACATGCAACAATGTTTTGACATCCGACACATCACTGAAGAGGTGTTTGGAGAGCTGTCACGTGACGCGTCATTCTCCCCGTCTGCCCATGTCAGTGCGCAGCTAGGGTCACAACCTGACAACGGAAGAGGAATCGCGGCGGGGTCGCACCCCGTCAATGAACCTTCAGCGATCGACGGACCTCATTCGCCGGCTTTACACGCGGAACGTGGTCTGGCTTTTACTTCTTGGGCGCGCCAAGGAGAAAATCTATCCAACGGTCAGCACGGTTATAGACCGCAGATCCACAAGAATGGCGAGCAGCTTGATAACATGGATTCACGGAGCTACTTTGAACACCTTGGGCAGCGACGTCATCTCGAAATGTCCATAACGCCATGCTCTCTTCAGGCCAACGACCTCCATAACGATGAGCGAGAAGTCAACCTTCAGTTGCCGGCAGTGCCACGACCTATAAATGACGCGCAGAGTATCTTCAACGCGCGTACGCTCACTGGAAAAGTCGGACGTAAACCAACGGTTGGAACGAACGGGCAGGTGCAGTACAGCAAACGGCGCGCAACGCCGGAGCGGCGAGATGACATCAACGCCCGCGAGAGAGAACGCATGCACTCATTGTGCGACGCGTTCGAGCGACTTCGACGCGCAATCCCGAATCACGTCGGCAATGACCCATCAACCGTGCGTTGCACGCGCGCGCGTAAGACGAAACATGGACGGTGTCCTAAGAAATTATCATCCTCACGACTTAGTAAGATTGATACATTACTCGCTGCTCAGCGTTACATCCGGATTCTGCAGGAGCTGCTACACGGGTCCCAGTAACAGTTTGATCGTTTTTCCCGCAACGGGAAACCGTAGCGTCATAGTACGGGGTCTGAGCGGCCTCGTGAAACCACTTTTATCCAGGGGGGTGTTTCGCCAAGCTGTTCGTAAGTTACGATGAACTTTACGAACGACTGGTGATCCCTTCTTGTGCAAAATGCGATACCACACTTTGTTCATTGAGAATCTGATTTAGCACAAGAAGGAATCACCAGTCGCTCGTAAAGCCGTTAGTAACTTACGAACAACTTGGTGAAACACCACCAGAGCTGACTTTTAGTGGTCATAGAGAGATAATGAAAACATCAGTTTTATTCGATTGTTGAGTTGATTAGATTGTTGCGTAAATGATTAGTAAGTTAGTTTTGTACTTAGTAGGCCAATATTTGTTTTGTCATTCCATGATCATTCTGTATCTTCATTTTTCTGTTCTGGTATCATTGGTTATGTCAGTTGACATCTTTGACGTAGCTCAACGAAGTTCGTATGAAAGGAATATCACAGATTCAAATCCAAACGATATTTCCTGATAATTTGCACTTCGCAATACACTTAAATGGTTTTGTTTTCATTCATTCCATA
The DNA here is from genome assembly GCA_963669155.1 of Arbacia lixula. NCBI lineage: Eukaryota > Metazoa > Echinodermata > Echinoidea > Arbacioida > Arbaciidae > Arbacia > Arbacia lixula. Next base: position 7,382,855 of record OZ022593.1, read on the forward strand.
ATTCCAATACGGACGTAATCAATGAGTCATAAATCATGTACAATAATATATGTTTCGACTCTAAATTTTAAAGACTTGGAATTGGAATACAATTTGTTGATCACAGTGAAAGAAAATACATTTGCCTATAAATGAATTTGTCGGGGTTTTTTCGTATTTTCTTTATTATTTCTTGTGACTTGCTCACAAACTTTCCATCATCACCCCGTTCTTGCCATTTTATCTTATATATGCTCTAATGAAAATACAGTCGAAAACAGAGGGAAACGATAGTTTCGTGTAAGTGTAATATAAATTTAGAATTTATCTCTTTTACGTCTTTGTCCTTATTCACCAAGGAAGCGTCAATTGTCACGAAAGAATACAACAACATGGTCTTACTGGTAGTTTAATGATATCGTGAGTAATATTTATGAATATATTCATGTTATTTGAACCTTTGTATTATAAATTATATTTGTTTTCAAGTGAATAATGCTGTTACGTCTAAATGTCATCTATTGTCCTGGATGTGCCTATGACCACCATCGCGCACAATCACTGGTTGACAGGCATGGTCAGACACGATGTTTAGCCGACTCAGTTTCGATAGGTAGCAACATGGCGCGTGTTGCTTTGTTGGGCAGGCAGATAACAAAATAGTACGCACCATGTAGTTACTTATTGAAACCTGTTGAAAGTTAGTCCAAGGGTGTTTGGAGCGTAGCTACGCTTCATACATTATTGGTTGGCCAAACTTTGTGTACATAGTGTACCGAAGTCGTGTCGTCATATGAGCATGTTGTCAAGACAACTGGGTCTAAACAAACTCACTTTGCCGGTCTGATATTGTCTACCGGGCCAGCGTCGGGCACTCCTAATTAGAGTCCCAGCTGTGATCACCGCTCCCTGCTCTACCTGCATAGTTTAGATCCATTTTTCTTGACTATAATGCTGAAATGACGTCACACTTCGGTACTCCTGATAAGGCACTTGGCATGATTATTACATGGCGCCATCTGTCGCCCTTGTCATGCTAGTCTGAAGCGTCCCTGGGCAAGCTGGGAGCTCGTGGCGAGGCTTTAGTGTGTTTGGACTGTAAACTAAGCTCTGATAACACAGCGGATAGTCATTTTTTCTCTCACTCTCTCTCTCCTTCTCCTTTCATGTTCCATTCTTTCTTTCTCACCGTCTCTCTCTCTCTCTCTCTCTCTCTCTCTCTCTCTTAAAACTATCTCTCCCTCTCTCTCTATCAATCACTCACTCTCTTTCTCTCATTAACACATGTACACACCCTTCCACACACATGCACGCACACACACATATACACGCACATACACACACACGCACATACACACACACACACTTTCTCTCTCTCTCTCTCTCTCTCTCTCCCTTTTTTCTCTCTCTCTTTCTCTCTCTCTCTCTCTCACATACACACACACACACACACACACACACACACACATACACACACACACACACACACACACACACACACACACACACACACACATGCGATCTGCGCTTGTTGACAGAGGGGGATAGGGTAGCAGTTCTAGATCTAGCCATGATTGTACTGTATAGTGCGGGAGAATGAACGAGTCTCCATCTTGAGACTATAGCATACCTGTAATTACAAAAATTATCATGCCTGAGTCATCACTGAATCCGCCATAAACTTCCGAAAACTTGACCTACATTATTCGTAAGGGATGTTGGTGGTAAATTAGATGTGACATGTAATTAAAGAAGAAGAGTTCTGCCGTTATCACGAACACCACATTCTTTTCTGATTTCAGATTAAAAGTCATCGTTTCAAAATGATAAAATAGTTGAAATCAAACACGACCGGGACCGTGAAAAGGATAACGAGTCCCAGGCAGAAGTGGTCGGACCAAAGTAATGGCAGAACTTAGACCGAAAAATCAGTATCTGTAGGTCGCTGGACCGGCCGAGATTGCATTTGTCTCCTCTTTCCCATAGAGTTCTACACCGGCTAGTTTCGGCCCATATCAAGCCGTTAGTTTTTCCACGTAGTGCATATGGGTAAACCATGGACCTAGCATGGATGGACTGCGCTCGGATAGACTTCCTTTGATCTATGATGACCGCAGCCTCATAAAAAGTTCAAGACATTCAGGTGTTTCAAACAATACGCTGTATTTCTAATTAGGCAGTGCCTTCCTCTGAATAACAAAAAAAAATCTGGATTGAGAAATATGTCAACTGTTCAGCCTTCGCTGGGAGTTCATAGGTGATTTTATTACAGACACTGGAAATTAGATTAGATTTTGATAAAATTGTAGAAAGAATTTGGTCCGTAACTTTTTCGGGACATCTCCGCACATGAAATTGAAATTGTTTCCATGGAATGTGAAACAATCAATAAACGATTTACAAGATATTTGTAAGGAAATATGACCGCCCAATGTGCGATATGGAGGCATTTCTCTGACATGTTTATCAAAAACGAAGCAACAATATAATCTGAAATTCACAGAATCGTGTTATTATACGATGTTCTACTACTGCACATGCACTTCAGCTCATGAAGTGGTTCTGAAATCTGCGCATACAGAATATATATTCCTCTCGATGCATCCAAAATTTGTCTTGCATATTTGGCGGCGGATCTCCCTCGATCAAAAAACTGAACGCGTCAAATATTCTATTGTGCTATCAAGGCACGCGACTTCTGTATGAATAAATTACACTTCGTGCTGACTCCATTCCTTACACCTCTCTGGTCTAACAATGTAATTTTGATTAAGGAATGCCCCTAGTGAGACGGTTATTCCTGTCTAGGCAGAACCGTTCTGTTGTCGTCTCAAGGTCCGGATTTGGTCAACGTTAGTGTCATTCTCATTGGGCTTAAAAACTCGAGAAATTCGAAAAATCGAGAAGTTAGGATGAAAGTTGCCTGGCAACCGTACGGTCCTATTTCCCCTGTCCCCTAACTTCGCGATTTTTTAAGCCGAAATGAGAATGGCACTAATTTCATAATTTTGAGATGATTCCTTCCTCGTATTGTGAAAGCAGACAAGACTAGTCACGGTCATGGTGAAATGTTAGACATATCACACAGCCCCCCCCCCGGTTGCTATGGTGATAAGGACGCACCTGCTGCTTCGATCTGGCTTCTGGCCTTCTTGATGCCAAAGTGGATGTATGTGCCCCCGTCGGTCACCACGGATCGCAGCTTCTGTATGCCCTTCGCCAGCTTGCCACTGAGAGAGGAGAATGGGAGCAGTTAAAGGGTTACTAAATTAGAAAAATAAGTTCCCACTAATTTATGTAAAATTATCCACTAAAAACGAATTTCACATTCGTTTGCCATAATAAAGTCTAATTTTTGCGAAAATTTGAAAGAAAAAAACACGCCTCCAGTGACGTATGAGAAGTCAAAATGCCATAAATGCCAACGGCGTATAAAAGAAAATGTTTTATTCCCGCAATTCAAACAATATGTTACCAATGGGAACCCCAAAGCTTGTCCGAAGTTTGTCTGAGTAGCAACAACTAATAGATTCAAAGTGCATTCCATCCATTGAATCTGAATGAGAATATACAGGAGAATGCAATAACGCATTACTACGCAGTTAGGGGAAAGTTGTGAATACATTAAGAAAATAGTCCATTGTTGACTTCCGTACAATCTATGGAATTTTTACTTCTCATACGTCACTGGAGGCGTGCGTTTTTTTTTTTCAAATTTTCATCAAAATGAGACTTCATTGCGGCAAACGAATGTGGAATAAGTTTTTAATGGATAATTTTACATAGATTAGTGGAAACTTATTTTTCTAATTTAGTAACCCTTTAATCCTTCTATTACTGAGCTTTGGACACCCCATTAACTTTTTAATACACGTTTCAATGACAATGGTAATGAGAGAGGGTAATCCTTTCTCAAACTTCTTATTCTCTCCTAAGTCTTATTTTCCTAAACTTATTTTGATAGCGCGCTTCTTATCATCTCTCCTCCTCCTATTCTCTTTCTTCGCGATCTTCTTTCTTCTTTTTCCTCTCTGTTCCTCCTTCGTTTTCTTACCCTCCGTCGTTGGCTTCTTATTCTGATTCTTCTTCTTCTTATCCTGCCCCTTCTTCATGAACTTTTTCCCAAGCTAAAATCGATATCTGTGACCAACGAATATCAATGTACAATGTATCGAGTTTATGTAAGATCTTAAAGAAACGAAGTAAAAACTATCTAACTCAGTATGGTCACTAGAAGAGGAGTACCGCCGATAATATTACCAATATCGCAATGACAAGAGTGAAATCTAGGGCTTCGAAATATCTAGGAACTGACAATATGGCATAGTTTGTGTTCTCCAATATTATGCGCATAATACGATATGATTACTGTAACCATATACTCCTACAACCCTCTAATCCGACCATAGTCATTGTAAGACATGCTATAAGCACCTTACTTAAATTGGTAACCCCTTCCCTTCCTGCAGTTGCCCCCCCCCCCTTCCCCCCTCCACAAACACACACATCCCAACCACCACTTCCAGGACTATACGACTCCAACCCAGCCCCAGCCCCTCTCGAGTTACTCGGTAACTATGGTAACTGGAACTCTACTCGAGAAACCTACCTATCTCCGGTGAGTTTGGTAACGACGGTGGCCTCTGCAGAAAAGGTGATGAAAGAGGCGCGAACTTTGGAGCTAAAATAAGAGAAGAAAAGACGGTAAAAACAAAAGAAAACTTTTAGCAATGACTCAACAATGGAATTGGCCAATGTGATCTCCTCATTTATTTTAGTTCTCGTAAAATACTTTGAAAGATAATACAATGTTTAATATTTTATCTACATCTTTCAATGTTTAAATGCTAATCGTGATCGAACTGGTGTATCTTATTTGTTCTAATAAGCTATTAAATACAATGAGAATAATGACATTAAGTATACAATACGAATAAGAATACGTCACAGTGGAAGAACTGGGGGAAAGAAAAACAGAATGAAAGGTTGATAGAAGAGGGGCTGAGGTGAAGGGAGAAAATATTAATAAGACACAAATCCGATTTTAAATAAAAACAAAAGAAGAGAGAAAGTTTAGAATAAGTAACTACAATGAATACTAGAAAGGAAAAGGAAGAGCAAGAGAGAAGGGAAGAAGGAGGTGAGGAGTAGAAAGAGGAGACGGGAAAGAGAAAAAATGAGTAAAACAAACAAAGCGTATATAGAAGAAATACTGAAGGCAGTACGAGGCGAAACGCGAGCAAACGGAAAAAGGGGAAGAGAAGAAGAAGAAGAAGAAGAAGAAGAAGAAGAAGAAGAAGAAGAAGAAGAAGAAGAAGAAGAAGAAGAAGAAGAAGAAGAAGAAGAAAAAGAAAAAGAAGAAGAAGAAGAAGAAGAAGAAGAAGAAGAAGACGAAGAAGAAGAAGACGAAGAAGAAGAAAAAGAAGAAGTAGAAAACAGAAGATAAAAAAGATAAAATTAATAAGAAAAAGAAGAGAAAGAAGAGAAAGAAGAGAAAGAAGAGAAAGAAGGAGAAGAAGAACAATACCAAAAAAGAACTAAAAGGAGGAGGCGGAGGAGGAAGAGGAGGAAGGGAAGAAGAAGAGGAGGAGGAGGAGGAGGAGACTGAGGAGGAAAATGGGGAGGGAGAGGGGAGCAGAATTAAGAGGAGGAATAGGAGGAGGAGTGGGAAGAGGAGGAGGAGAGAAGAGAAGAAGTACCTTGTAAATCTGCCGAGCAGTGCCTCAGCGAAGTTCACGGTCTGTTGCTGAAAATCATTTTCTGTCACACTACCTGATCTGAAATGAAATAGATATGTCATCGAATATTTAGAAATATAGATCACGTATTTCTCCAAAACATCGTCGTTCATTATCATTTTTTATTGTCATTAGAGCCATTAACATGCACCATTATCATCATAACCTTCGTCATTATCATCATTATTATCATCATTATCATCATCATCGTCGTCATTTTCGTCATCATCATCTTCATTATCCTCATCATAAGTATCGTCATCATCACTATTTTCATCCTCCTCATTGTCGTCGTGATCACCGTCCATGATCACTATTATTAAAATTTCATATATTGACACGCACCATTATCATAATCACTATCGTCATTATCATCATTACTATCATCATCATCATTGATATCGATATCAATCCTGCCTTCATTGTCATGTCCATACCTCACCACTGATCATAAACACTAATGCAAACTAAAATGAAATTCCAATGTGCCCCTATTCGTAATTATCATAAACTTTTATCAACCGATATATTCCTTGCCGCACCTGTTCATCGCCTCATTGAAGAATCCAATATGGATTCATTATCCACGTGATGTTGATTAATTGTGACAGTTTATTTGATCATTTTCACAGGTGTCATACGTGTGCACTGCAAAATCTCAGTGACGTCAACCCGCAATCCCGATTAACCTGATTAGTTCATTAGCGAATCAGCAGCAATATCATCTCCCTTCCAAATACAGGCAGAATGACTCATCGTCTGTCTCAGAACTTAAGTCAAGTTAATCAGACCATGATCAGACAACCTTTTGTAACTTAGCCTGCTTTCCAGGATTTTTTTTTCTAATTAGAACTTTACAAAAATTACACTCTAGTAGTAACACGACTAGTCACTCTTTCATTATCTTCTTTTCTTAAAGCACAAATCCTCAAGATGTTCGGCCGGAACATTATGAACATTTTGAACATTAATCACTAATTGCAACAAATATGGATCATTTGAGGGCAAATAACTTTCAGCAAGTGTCTAAAATGGACAATACATGAATTTAAGACCATTGGCAATAAAATTGCTCACGATCACCGGCTTGGAGGCTTTTTGTCTTCCCAGTACAGCATATTCCCTTTAACCTTTCTGCAGCCAGACCCCTTTACGGAATATTGTATTTTAGATTAAAAACACACAAAGCCCGGTAAGCCAGGCTAACTATTTCTTAAAGGGATACCATGGTGGTGTTATGACGTTAAAGGGCTGTCATTTTACAAGTGTGAGGTGGATCCAAATCCAGCTTATTATTTTGTGAATCTCTTTAGAAATTAAAAAAAAATTAAAGCGTAGAAATGAAACTTCTTCCAATTCACCATCATTGAATTCAAATTGTGACCTCATTTTATAATCACAATCATAGTTATGATTCTTCGTGCACAAAATTGATTTATTTGCATTTTTGATATTCCCATTTCCATTTTATCAACACAATTATCAAAATCTTTTATTATTCTAACCAGTTATTCCTCTGGGATCCCTTAAACCATGCTTTCCCTCTAAATACATAATTCCCTCTAAATACATAATTCTCATGACAACATTCATTCAAACATTACGGTAATCTTCCAATGAACTCCATGCACAAAGCCATTTCACAAATTGTGTCACAACATACTAATTTATTATGCACTGCATATACAAACTCTTCATCTTTCCCTTTAAAATGCACATATCCTCAGTTGGCAGGATTCGAGTTGTAATTAGCGAGTTAATTTCAGGTTTAATTTTATCACTTAACTTCCTTGGAAGTCTGAATCATGGCGTCTTCAAAGAAACATATGCCAGAATATTTATTTTTAAACTGGGCTTAGCTAAGATTTGCATTTTAGAGGATGCGTAGGATAGATACCTCGGCATTTTAATCCAGTATTCAGATAAAGACACGAATTAGTAAACTTGATCTGGTTTTCATCTTCCTTTTCCTTTGAGTTTCGGTCTTCTAGAAACGAAAATCATATTTTGCGGAGACCATCTCACCAATAGAGAGTTCCCACAAGTAGCCATATTAGAAGACAAACAATGAAAACCTGTGCATCAGACCATGAAAAGTAATTGTGTTCATAGTACAGGTTTTTATTGTTTTGTCCTCCAATATGGCTGCTTGTGGGAACCCTCTACAGAACATTTTCGTTATGCTAGTCATACAACAGTATGTCACTAATTGTGACCCGAAAGCTTGTCTGAGGTTTGTCCGATTAGCAACAGCTAATAGATGCAGAGCACATTCCACTTACTGAAATTTAATCACTGAACACATGTGAATGTAATAACTCATTGCTCGGGGGAAAACTCTGAATACATTACGAAAACGGCTTATTATACTTAGACATACTTTCGTCAAAGGCGTATTCAAGCAAAATGCCTAGGCCTACTGGGTTTCATTTTAGAATGAAAAATATAATTATTTTCAAACATCTGTATGGGTTCTAAAGCGTGTTCATGAATGTCAAAACTAAAGCATTTCATAATCACGACAATGCTTTGATGTACTATGCGCGGGGCCGACATTTAGCTGCTGTCAACTTGAAAAGAAATTTCTTTAATTGCCTAGAAACTTTGTTTTTGACAAATTTGTTTGCAAACTATGAGGAAGTTAAGGGCAGATTATGACAGATCCTTTGGCCCTGGTTTTGCTTCGAAAGGTAATGAGGAATCATTGAAAAAATCGGACATATGAGATATTTGTATTACTTACGAAATTGACTAATTTCGTCACTTTCCGACATCTTGTGCATTTGAGGGATTCAACCATTCTCCAAATGATATATTAAGCAATATATTACCATTAACAGTGTTTGTGTGCGTTTGCATGCAGCGGAGATATTTTACTTGAAAAACGTGTTTATTTGTGTTTGCTGATACCTGTTATGCTCATGGGAGTACTGATGTCATTTACAGAATGGGACAAGCGAAACGCGACTCTGAAAGAAACTGTTGCCACACAATCATGTTTCAAACACCTGAAGAGCACCTGTTGAAAACACATAACTTTTCAGCGGCGTGGAGCATGGGTTCAAAGAAAGAAAGTTGTTTTATATCCTTCCATAACAGTATCCCTGGTCAGGGAATGTGGAATAGTTTTCAGTCAAGGCACGATAAATTGTATCAAAGTGTCAAATAAGAGTCCGTGCTTCCAGACTACACCGGGAGCACGAAGGCTGGATAGCATCAGTCCTTCACGAACCGGAAGTTTGGGAAGGATGGTGGGAAGGAAATGTGCTCATCGTTGTAAGCACTTAGATAAATCAGCTGACTTCCGGAATTGCTAGCCTAGACATAGCGTCTGCGATGAAGTTCGGGTTGAGTGTACGTGGTACTGGACTAGGTATAGTCCAGGGTTTTTTTTTTTTTTTTTTTGTTCACGACTGTTTATCCATTTTACGCAAACATACCGTGCGAGCGACTGGACATGGAATCTAGTTCAGCGCACGATCTGCACTACATGCAATCCGCGGGTATTTTGGCTCGCTGCTGTGCGACTTTTCACGCACGTGTGTACGGATTGTTGTGTGTATATAGGCCTATGTGTTCCGTAGCGCAAGCATTGATGACATGACGCGCGCGCCGGTGACCGTTAGACTCCTTCACCAGAGCACTCCTATGAATATTTTGGCGAAAGTGGCTAAACAATCGTCAAAAAAAAAAAAATATCCACGTCCAGGTCAAGTTGCACATAACTTGGCTTACAGGCTGTTAGACATGACAAATTTAAAATATTAAATTTAGAGTATAGTACCCAAAAAACTTGTCACTCTTATATTTTCTTTCTTTTCTCCCTTCATTCCAAAGCCGGGGAGGGAATTGCGAATGATAGTCTACTGCAGTTAGAACCGTTTATTGAATACTTTATTTTGGATAAAAAAATTCCCTGCAGCCTGGAATCCAGGCTAGGCGGCAAAGTGATGAGAGTGAACGGGTGAAAACGGGAGTTTCCCCTCACACATTCTCGTAATGATATTTCTGCATTGGATTTCATCATTATGAATACAGTGAGCTCATAAAAACCTTAGGACAGAGACATGTGACACTCCATGATCATCTACGTTACAGAATATGACACGCCCCCCCCCCCCCAAAAAAAAAAAAAAAAAAAAAAAGTACCGAAGTGGTGTCGTCATATCCATTTTTAGGCCGGATTCTGGTTCTTAAAAACATCACTCAAGTGAGACATCCACTGGTTGGACACTGTCTACCTGGCTAGCGTCGGGAACTTCGAAAGAGAATTCCCGCTTTGATTACCAATGTTTGCTATACTGTACTCTCATAGTTCAGAACCAGTTGCCTTGATAAACAAAATGCTGACATTACGTCATTCTTCGGTACTCTATGGTCGCGAGAGCATTGCTCACCGACGTTAATTCACTTGCTGACTGCTGTACCAGTATGAATGGTACGAAAAAATAATTTGAAACATGAGGTGTGTATGTACTACCTAGCCACTGCAAGGCCCACGTTTTCCCCTCAATCATTTATCTTATTCCATGACAAAGAAGGAAATGCGATTTGGTATCTACAAGTCCAAGAGTTTACTTTAATGATACCAATGCAGTAATGATACTATAATATCCATTATATATATATATATATATATATATATTCATGATTCATCGAACTCCAGTGTCGAAACCTGTTATTTGATTGGTTTTAGATTAATTTGAATGAACATGACACATATGAAACAATTCGCCGCATCATTTCCGCAATTCGCATCTTCCATTTCCTATTGTATCTGAACCAGAAACAATTATGCACATAGCGTGTGAAAGGGACAATCACGAACATTTTTACATTGTTCATTGGACGGAACATGATATTGCGTGCGAACACATTTTTGACTATACTGTTATGTTGTATATCATCGTTGAACTTAAAAAAACGTTCATGAAACAACGACTGTGAGATTTCATACACCTTATCATTAGGGTATACTTTTGTGAAAGGGCTACCCAATGCATTAACCTATACCGCCCCCCCCCCCCCCCCCAATCTCATTTTACCTTCTCTCTACCACACGTGTATCTACTTCACGCGTAATGCACACAGATCCTGCAGAACAACATTTTGTCTGACATGTGTCTGGTAAAGGGATTATCATTGACTCTCGACTCTCCTTAATATTGAATGACTATATGACTGATTGCGCAACGACGATCATTAGCTTATATCCTCAAATGTCTGTCTTCTATCTTTCAATTGTGACTAATGTGTCTGCCTCCATCACGTCATCGTAAATCATGACTTTGCTAACGGTTACAGTGTTATAACGATAATAACATGTTATTTGATTCGTGTTTGAGAGTTTGTTAAGCAACGGAACATCAAGCGAAACGTGCCATTTTTTATTGGGATACTGTATTAATTATGTACGATTCCGAGTTTACAACATCAGGAATATAGATCGTTCGCTAATACAACTTATAGGTTTGTTTAAAACTGAATTTCTAGCATTTATGTTGCACTCTATTATTCCCGTTCTCGGTCATGTGATTAAATGAGCTCATATGATATTACATCTGGATTAGATGCTTGAAACAATGTGTAGCGCCATGTAAAATGGGCTAAGAATAACTTTAACTTGAAGATAGGTACGAGGTAAAAGTTCAATGTGAACTCAGGGAACAGGTGCCTTATGTCACTCATAACTAGGAGTCCGTCCCTGTTGTTGATTCAGTTTCTATATTTTTAGTGCACAGTGATTTCTTTTTATAGTTCTTATCCAAGAGAAATAGTTTGGGGAGAGAAGGGAGGACTTTGTCAGCATATATGATGGCTGTAAATACCCAGTGCCCATTTGGTTCCCTGTGATAAATTGGTGCTTGATCGTGGCTTTTGATGTTTCATATTTAGGAAAGACAGAGGAGAAATCCGAGGGGATAAGAGTTGTTTTAACTTTCTGTTACTAGACGGAGCACTTTGGGTCAATAGAGTCACGGGCAAACTGTCATGAGTTACTGCGCTGGTGTCAGTGGAGAATGACCAGACGTGTTAGGGGAGAAATTGTCGATAGTAGGGAAAAAGTTAGAGGAGTGACCAATCAAGAAAGTTGAGGTGTTGAATATGTATTTAGGAATAGAAATGACCAATTGGGAGGTTGTTGTTAGGGCAGAGAGATGAGAATATTATGGGATGTAATTATAAGGAAAAGAATAGAACTCCCCAACATGATATGCAAATGGAAGTGCAGAAGTGAAAATGTTATGAATGCATGATGAGGTATAAATTCCCTTCCCACCCTTTCCTCTTTGCATTGCATCCACCATCCCTGCCTCACGGCATTGCATCCATCCCTCCCACCGTCCACTCATCGTCCAGTTTGTCCCTATCCTGCTGTGTATTTGGAGGAGATTGGTTTTTCCCCTTTATTTGCCTGCTTTTATTCCGCTTTGCCAGCAGTGCACCAAGTTTAAATTTTAGTTTGTGGAGACTTCGTCGACTTTATTCAATTTGGAGGGAGAATTCTGAAAAAGTTGAGAACTTGTACCACTCCTCCACCGCCATCTTGAACTGTTCAAAGTAAATTTGTACAGCAGTGTTTACCCTGCGCGAGCAGCAAGATAAATTGTTGCATATTCTACTGAACAATCACCAAGTCAGACTCTAACTTTGTTGTATCCTGAGTTCGAGAGTTGTAACCAGATTGTTCCAGTGTTCCTGAAATTGTTCCAGTGTTCCTGAAACTGTTCCTGTCCTCCTGCTTTCCCGACGTTCCCGAGTTGTTCCAGTCTACCCTACGTTTTTTTGATGTCCCCGAGCCCCGTTCCGGAATACCGGTCAAGAGCGTAACAAGAGCGTAACACGAGCGATCGCGATCCAGATTCCAAGTAAGAGAAGAGACTTTCGCGAAAAGTAGTAAGTGGCCACAGACTAATATTCATCTTCCCATTAACCAATCCCTCCCCGATTGCATGTTCCCCTCTTGTAGGTTAAGCACAACAATTCACGGTTAAGTTAGTTATGATTAAGTTAGTCGTAATTACATCAGTCGTAAATGTGAGAATTGTGAATTACGGTCACGAAGAAGAGAAAGCATTTACGTATCTTTTATTAATAAATCATTTACCAAGTGATACTTTAATTGACGCTTGTGTTTTGACATGCTATTTATGTTGTCCTCTTGTCCTTTAAGTAAATTTAAGTAACGGTGGTTTTGATTGGCTATTCCCCTGCCCGAGTTGGAACAGCGAACCGCATAGTTAACAGACCATTATCTAGTTCCATCTCGGTACTCCTCTTCACTGTACCCACAGTTGAAGCAGAGAGTTGAAGCAGCGGGGTTAGACGGAACTCACGACCTTCGCGTTATCAGCACGATTTATGATTAATGATTATAATTGATTTGATATAATTCCCCTTGTTTATTTTTGTACGTGGAAGAGGATAATTGGATTAAGTTTATATTATTATTGTACGGTTTGTTTAGGTGATTGAAGACAACATGTTGAGCCTCTGGATTGTGATATTGTTGAGCCTGGTTACGAATGCAAAGGTGCAGAGCATACATGTAGGTCCCGTCCCCCAGATTGAGTCATGTGTTAAAGAGAAATGGAACACATGTTCAAGTACACGCGAGAGCAAGAAAGTTTTCAGTGTCAACCTAGGATACAAGATGCCCAAGGTGAAACTCAAATGTTAGTATACGCATATAGGATAGAAATACAGGATTTGGTTATGGAAATGGAAATTTTGACATTGCTGATGACAAGTAAGATATATTATTGGACAACAAATAGTTTCGGACATGCAATAGGAATATTATTAAGAATGAATTTTGTAAAACAATAATTTAGTGATGTGAAGAAAAGAAAGAGGAGAAATATTGGTTTCCTTTTTACCATAAAGCAAAGTTATTTTACGAGTGTTAGGACATAATGGAGATTAATGGGCATGAGTATTTGGGTAAAGTGTCTCCTGGGTGATAAAGAGGAAAATTGAGATAGGAAGAGAAATGCAACATGAAATGAGGAAATGGGTTGTGATAACAAGTTCAGGATGACTTTCTGTATTAGATGTAGAATTTAAGGGTTTACCAGGCAGTACAAGTTGAATGCTAAGAATACTGATTCCAAGGAGAACAGTAAAGGCATAAGAGACTGTGGCTGGCCTGAGGAAGATGTAGTGATTAGTGTCGTGTTGACCCGTCCGTTGGGATAGGTCTTAAATAATGTGGGCAGCATGTATGGTACATGACCTGTATGACCCATTGGCATGACGAGTAGTGTAAGAGAATTTTCTTTTTTTTTCATGTGTAGAGGAAAGTCTGAAAGAACATGTTGTGATTGCCCGAATATTTGTTTTGTTGCTATTCTGTTCTAATTCATTTTTGATAACACAACAATCAAAAAGTTTAAGAGAGTTAGGAAAGATATTTTATTCAGAAATGACAAAAGTCCCAGTCATTTACATTTGCCAAACTAAGAGTGAAGAGTCAGAATGTTTACCTTTTGCATGTCCAAAAGATAACTATTTGTATTCAATAGAGATAGGCAGAAAGAGGTTGATAAGGTAAAAGGGACCTAGAATTTTAAGGAAGCATTTAATTTTACAGGAGGATTTAAGGATGGATAGATGACAATGTTACAATACCAGGTGGTATGCAGTTTTGTGTAATATAGCATGTTGAGTTTAAGTTCAGGATAGCCGATCTGTCTAGGAAGAAAGAGGAAACAAGGCGTCCTATGACAAGAGAGTTAAAGAAAATAAGGTTGAAGTAGGAGACAGAGTCCTAGTGAGGAATGTAGGGTTGAAGAATAAACACAAGTTAGGTGATAGATGGGAAGAGACCCCCTATGTTGTTATTGATCAGCCTAATTTGGATATTCCAGTTTTTAGGGTTCGTCCTGAGCAGGGAAGTAGAAGAGAACGTGTGTTGCACCGAAACTTGCTGTTGCCATGTAATTTCCTACCCCGAGGGAATCAAGAGAGTAAACCTCGGCAAAAGAAAAGGAAGAAACCCCGTAACGATAATCTAGAAGAGATAGCTGAAGAGAATGACGGACAAGAAAATGAGTCTGATGAGGACTTAGTTAATGAAGTAGTGGGATGGTACCTTCCTAATAGGGAAACTGAATTGATTAATAGAGAACCACCCACCCCAGCCTTAGTACCAAATGAGAGGATAGAAGACGAAATTGATCTAGGAGGGGAGGATGACGATAATGATGGCAATGTCCAAAATGCCCCAATTGAAGAAGATATTGATGTCGAAGATGTTGACGATGTTGTAAATAGTGCTGATAATGATGTTGATGATACGAGTTCCGATATTGGACCACAAGAAGGGAGAGATAAGGAGGGGACCTCTGAGGAGGAAGATCCGCCACTTCGGCGATCTCGAAGACGCCCTCGTCCTCCTGATCGGTGGGCCAATTATTACGTGAGCACTCCTGTCGAGCCAATTGTGAATACAAAGTACCAGATAATTGTACAATTTTTGGTTCTTTTGATTGCTGTGGAATTTGTGATGTTTTTCTTTTCGACAAAGGCCGTAGTTGTCACAATTGGATTGTTGGTTGTATTCAATGACCGAGTGAAACAGGAGGTATGTCATGCAACCAGATTGTTGTCACACAGTTGGTTCCAAAAAGGACATGACCCGGGATAGCTTGTATTTGTTGTCGGTCAGTGAAATGAACCACCGTTCGTAGCAAAAGTTAGGTGAACGTTGAAATTCAGATGAAATGCAATTGGCTCAGAGACAAGTGAAGAGGAAAAGTTACATAACAGACGAAGAGTTGTTAGAAATGTTATGTGGTATTGTATCTATTGTGTATACGCTCGTAACAAGGTATTGTGTATTGATTATGTTATCAATGATTTGATGTTCACTAGGTATGCTTAGAAGAAAACCAAGACATTTCTTCGTGCAAAATCTTAGAGTAAATGGAGCATTTTGCCGTAATAGCAGTGTATCCAAAAAGTAATGTTTACAATTTACGTTTCATACAGCTTGAAATGAATTTCGTTATATTTTGTTCAGGTGGTTAGTGATCATTGGCTTTGGCCTGACAGCCGGCTCTAGACGCTGCCGTTTATGTTTGTGCTGTAATGGCCTGCATATACTTTTGTGTTTGGGTTTCCCAACACCTTATTTTTATTTTTTTGTAGAGATTTAAGTGGTGAAAGAGGAAGAGGATGGCAACACTCGCACATAATCGCTTGTGTTTGCTCATCAGAAGAAATAGTAAGTAAGCTGGGATGCCGGGGGCATCATAGCTGAAGGAATCATTTATGTTTAATAGGAAGGAAAATACATTTCTTCTTATGGTATGTCCAATTAAAAGGAGCATTATGCCGTAATAGCAATGTGTCCGGAGCTCGAGTCAGGCCTGAACCGTTTTATGACTAAGCACTATCTTGATATTATGTCATGTTGTAAATAAGGTATATTGATATGTATCATTGTTTTCTATGTTCCTGTCCTATCTTCCTTTCCTTCTGCTTGTTCTGTATGGTTTAAGTAGCATATATCAATTGTTTGCAAGAGGACTGAAACGAAATGAAGGCGCAGTCTGAATATTGATATTCAAATGTTTACCGTTTTGGGGCAAACATGCCACAAGATTTTGAAGATGAAATGGAAATGTAATTATGGTTATATTTCTTGTAATTTGTAATGTGTATTTACCGTCTGTTATGTAACTGGTCGGGTTATATATCTATGTACATAAACCTGCATATGCCTGCATATACATATATGTATTTGTTTAGATGGTATTAAGCGAACCAAAATAATTAGAGGGATTAATTATTTTGTGCCAAATGTTGAGGACAACATTTCATAGGGTGAGGGGAAGATGTAGCGCCATGTAAAATGGGCTAAGAATAACTTTAACTTGAAGATAGGTACGAGGTAAAAGTTCAATGTGAACTCAGGGAACAGGTGCCTTATGTCACTCATAACTAGGAGTCCGTCCCTGTTGTTGATTCAGTTTCTATATTTTTAGTGCACAGTGATTTCTTTTTATAGTTCTTATCCAAGAGAAATAGTTTGGGGAGAGAAGGGAGGACTTTGTCAGCATATATGATGGCTGTAAATACCCAGTGCCCATTTGGTTCCCTGTGATAAATTGGTGCTTGATCGTGGCTTTTGATGTTTCATATTTAGGAAAGACAGAGGAGAAATCCGAGGGGATAAGAGTTGTTTTAACTTTCTGTTACTAGACGGAGCACTTTGGGTCAATAGAGTCACGGGCAAACTGTCATGAGTTACTGCGCTGGTGTCAGTGGAGAATGACCAGACGTGTTAGGGGAGAAATTGTCGATAGTAGGGAAAAAGTTAGAGGAGTGACCAATCAAGAAAGTTGAGGTGTTGAATATGTATTTAGGAATAGAAATGACCAATTGGGAGGTTGTTGTTAGGGCAGAGAGATGAGAATATTATGGGATGTAATTATAAGGAAAAGAATAGAACTCCCCAACATGATATGCAAATGGAAGTGCAGAAGTGAAAATGTTATGAATGCATGATGAGGTATAAATTCCCTTCCCACCCTTTCCTCTTTGCATTGCATCCACCATCCCTCCCACCGTCCACTCATCGTCCAGTTTGTCCCTATCCTGCTGTGTATTTGGAGGAGATTGGTTTTTCCCCTTTATTTGCCTGCTTTTATTCCGCTTTGCCAGCAGTGCACCAAGTTTAAATTTTAGTTTGTGGAGACTTCGTCGACTTTATTCAATTTGGAGGGAGAATTCTGAAAAAGTTGAGAACTTGTACCACTCCTCCACCGCCATCTTGAACTGTTCAAAGTAAATTTGTACAGCAGTGTTTACCCTGCGCGAGCAGCAAGATAAATTGTTGCATATTCTACTGAACAATCACCAAGTCAGACTCTAACTTTGTTGTATCCTGAGTTCGAGAGTTGTAACCAGATTGTTCCAGTGTTCCTGAAATTGTTCCAGTGTTCCTGAAACTGTTCCTGTCCTCCTGCTTTCCCGACGTTCCCGAGTTGTTCCAGTCTACCCTACGTTTTTTTGATGTCCCCGAGCCCCGTTCCGGAATACCGGTCAAGAGCGTAACAAGAGCGTAACACGAGCGATCGCGATCCAGATTCCAAGTAAGAGAAGAGACTTTCGCGAAAAGTAGTAAGTGGCCACAGACTAATATTCATCTTCCCATTAACCAATCCCTCCCCGATTGCATGTTCCCCTCTTGTAGGTTAAGCACAACAATTCACGGTTAAGTTAGTTATGATTAAGTTAGTCGTAATTACATCAGTCGTAAATGTGAGAATTGTGAATTACGGTCACGAAGAAGAGAAAGCATTTACGTATCTTTTATTAATAAATCATTTACCAAGTGATACTTTAATTGACGCTTGTGTTTTGACATGCTATTTATGTTGTCCTCTTGTCCTTTAAGTAAATTTAAGTAACGGTGGTTTTGATTGGCTATTCCCCTGCCCGAGTTGGAACAGCGAACCGCATAGTTAACAGACCATTATCTAGTTCCATCTCGGTACTCCTCTTCACTGTACCCACAGTTGAAGCAGAGAGTTGAAGCAGCGGGGTTAGAAATGTTTGAACGACTTGATTCATAAACGCTAGCCAAAGTTTGTAGTTATATATCGATAAGTGTAGAAAACGGTGGAATGAGACAAAAATGTGTCCTTCATGTGAAACACATGCATAGTTATTTGCGGATTACTATTGTGATTATTACAACCACAAAGGCCAACACGATAACGTGATGTATCAAAAGCAACCAATGACTAGCACTGTTTAGGGAAATCATTATTCCAGTCCTTTATCATAAAGCGCAAATTTCTTTTATTCAATTGTTTTTTTTTTTTTAAATCTGGATGCGCTTGTATCATATTTAGGGAACATAGAGGTGTGAGTTTTTGTGTGACATTATATAAAAATGGGCCGTAACCACGGAAACTATAGACTTATACTGTGTTAAACAAGTTATAATCAAATAATGATAATAGATAAGTGCATTTAAAACACAAGTCAAAACAACAAACTAATAAATCAAATCAAATTTTAACAATAAACCTACAAACTACCTATGTAGTTGCATGCAATAGGATAGCCATTTACTGATGATTTTTTCGCTGCAACCGGTATCCACCAGTGATTCTACCCTCGTAACTATTTAATTACCATTATCATGAAGATGTGCAGTAAGCCAAAATGGGTTTCAAGGCATGGTACTAAAATGTTGGGCAATAAACGACTCGTCTCATGCAGACTGAGCCAAAATGACAGTGATATTTAGACAGTAATAGCATAAATGTGAAATGATCCTCACGTCAATATCTATCACTAGAAATTAACCACTAAACTATTATTTAAGTTAACCTCACCCTTTCCCTTTTTGCCCCCCCTTTCCTGAACACAGGCTCAAAGTCATTATACAACATGTGTTTGAACTGTCTGTCATATTTCGCGTTACGTCTGTGCTAAATTGACAGTCAGATTTAAGTTTAGACAGTTCAGTTTAGTAATCGGGGCCACATGATAACGATGTAGTCTAGGTACTAGACTGCGAGTTGCATGGACAAAACCTAGTCTGTTAATAGCTAAGTCTGGTAAAACAGACTATGCCCTAACTACGTTATGGCTCCTCTGGCTGAGCGAGGATAGGATTGGGGCATAGTCTGTTTTACCAGACGTAGTTGTTGACTGGGACGTGTCCATGCACCTCACAGCCTCGTACCTAGGCTAATCACGATGATGAAATATCCCAGAATGCATTCGTATGTTCAGTTTCGTTAGGCCAAATGTAAAATTCAAGTTTAAACTTAAAGTAGTAATCGTAGCAGTACATGCAGTATAAGTAGTAGTAGAAGTAGTAGTAGTAGTAGTAGTAGTAGTAGTAGTAGTAGTAACAGTAGTAGTAGTAGTAGTAGTAGTAGTAGTAGTAGTATAGTAGTATAGTTGTAGTAGTAGTAGTAGTAGTAGCAGTAGTAGTACATGTAGTAGTAGTAGTAGTAGTAGTAGTAGTAGTAGTAGTAGTAGTAGTAACAGTAGTAGTAGTAGGTGTAGTAGTAGTAGTAGTAGTAGTAGTAGTAGTAGTAGTAGTAGTAGCAGTAGCAGTAGTAGTAGTACATGTAGTAGTAGTAGCAGTAGTAGCAGTAGTGGTGGTAGTAACAGTAGTAGTAGTAGTAGTAGTAGTAGTAGTAGTAGTAGTAGTAGAGGTAGTAGAAGTAGTAGTAGTAGTAGTAGTAGTAGTAGTAGTAGTAGTAGTAGAAGTAATAATGGTAATACTCGTAGAAGCAATAAACAATGAAAATGACAACAACTACAATGCTAAAACAAATCATTTTTCGTTTTTCTTCTCACGATCATCCTCTATGTTCCCTTATAAGCAGCCAGGCTTTAAAAGTAAGGGGTAGTAGAAGGGGGCGAGCGACGGGATTTCCACTCCTCCTGAAATTGCTAGAATATGCCCAAATAAGAATACAAAGCGTTTCAACGTGGTATTATCGTGTACACAATTAACAGTTTACGCACGTTTCAAAACAATCAAAGGTACGCAATGGGATCATCTGTAATCATCACGAGTTAGTTAGAAGTCCACGATGTCCTGAACTGACTAATATTGCATCGACATGTACCATGTGTACAGCTGCACGGCCAGCTAGAACCCTGCTCTGAATTACGGGTCAAAAGCAATCTTTTGGATCTTCTTTTCACCTTTTCATCTTGCGGTGATTCCTTCAAGTGACAAGTTGGCAGACAAGAGTGTATAGAACGGATGTATGACGATGTAGAAAGCTCTAGAGCCAATTTGGCTTACCACTTTTCCTTCCATCTAACTCTTAATGTGCAATGGAAACATTCTCGCACATGCACACAAGCTAATATGCCTGATAGAAGCACTATGCACAGCACCATGAGGGTTAAATAACAGTAAAACACCACCATCACAGCGTGGAAATTGAGTAATAGGGCTCCAGTTATGATTTTATTTTCAGGGTTTTCTTTGTCACTGCAGACCAGCTGGGGATACCCACGGTGACATCGTGGGTCCCTAGACACGGGGCAAACCCTCTACCTACGCTTGAGTCACGAATTGCGATGATCTAATTGTCAAGAGCATACAGCGTTGCCAAAAATATGAAATAGCATGTTAAAGGGATAGTTCACTCTAAAATTAAGTTGGTTTAAGCAGACAAATGAAGTAAAAATTAAAGTGAAGGTCTGATAAAAATCCGTCAAAGAATAAGAAAGTTATGATCTTTTAAACGTTTGATTCTGTGACGTCACGACTCGTGCGAGTTGTTCTTCGATATGTTGAGTACATTTTTTGGGGAAATTTCAATTTTCTCAAAAATAGAGCAATATTTGGATTGATATAGTACTCAACATTAAGGAGAGCACCTCGCACGTGACGTCATAAAATTTAAATTGCAAAAGATCATAACTTTCTTATTATTTGACGGATTTTCGTCAGACATTCTGTAATGTGTTTCTCTCAATTTTCTGCTTTTATTGAAACCAACTTAAATTCAAAAACTCTCCACAAAGTTGCTCCAAGATTTAGTTAAAAACGCGCGCGCGCGCGCGCGCGCGTGTGTGTGTGTGTGTGTGTGTGAGAGACCAACATGTGGAGATGATGGGATATTTTGTGAATAGATGCTTTGTGTATGGGCGTATGACTGTGTGTGTCTCAAACACGTGATGGTATTTGGCAGGGAGGGGGCCTCAGGGGCACCCAGTTCCGCTAATTCCAAGATGCCCCCGTCCCCCAGGCCCCGTCCCTCCTAAAATAAGTCAACGCCTGAACATAAAGTGATTTCGACATTGTTCGATATGTTTTCTTTTGTATTAAACTGCATGTACAAACAACATGCACGTTTTGGTCGATGAATACATGATCATATTTGTTTTGGGTTTATTTACGACCTGCCTTTAATAAAAACACAGAAGGTGAGAAGATAAAGATCATGAGCCTGAACTGTAGACTATAATTCATCCATCTTCTCGCCTCAGCTAGCCTTTGTCCAAGGCAATGGAATCATTTTCGCTCTGATGCACTTCTGCTACAACGAGGCACAAAGGTTAAAACTTTCTCTCCGGTAAAAAGTAGAGCGAAGAAGATGCTTGGTATATGCAGGAAGAACCTCCTTAGTCTATGCGTCCATACTTCGTTGTGATTGCAATGCTAAGTTTACATCTCATTTGCCTTGTTCAATACTGTACAGTATTGAGCCGAGGCTACGCTCTACCACTTGCCACCCTGGAATCAACAAGACGTCTGGGTTGCCATAGAAACAGGTGGTGGTTGACATTGGGTCGTCTGTTGTTGAAATGGTGCCATCCAGCGAGCTATACAGAACGAATCCATCAATGTTCACAATCTTATAGTTCTTTTTTTTTCTTTTCTGGAGAAGTTAGAAGCTAGTAGATATGGGATCATATGTTTTCGATTGTTTCGATTGCTTATATCGTTTTTTGATGCATATATCTACCCGTATTTGGCTATCTTAATATTGATCGATATATATACATGTTTATGAAAATACAAACAAAGAAATGAAAACGCAGGAGAAGAATATATTTTGTTCACTTATTTGTACATTGATATAAATATTCAGCGCCACCGAACCCTCCGATATTCTTCCTTTATACACATGTAAATCTATACGAATCTTACGATCATTATATCTGTATAACTCTACCTACATTTATGTACATGTGAAGACAAACAAATTAAATGAAACGCCCGAGAAGAAAAATAATTCAAATTTTCTGTTATAGACCTTTATCAAGAAAATTCGAATAATTTTTCTTCTCCGGTGTTTCATTTAATTTTTAATTTCATTTAATTCACCTAGAAATCAGCGCCATCGCAACCTAAATATATGTATACCTACCTGCCCATGTAGTATGTATGTATGCACGTATGTATGAATGTATGTATATATGTGTATATGTGTCTATCCATATATGTATCTCTCTACCCCTAACAGCCTCTCCCATCCCCACCCACCCGTGTAATACCGTTGCTCGTATTTCATTTCATTCGTTGACATGACCATGACCCCTAGACGTGCGCGTATTTGCTGAGCCTAGTTGGCTTGTTTTTAGAGGGGCTGGAGTCTCCCCTTGTTTATCTCTCGATCCCTCTCCCATGTCACAAGTGGGAACGTCATATTTTGATATTTTGTGAGCTCAAGAGTTTGTTTGAACCATGTGACTAAAACTGTAAGCTTCATGATTGTTTTTTTTTTCTTTCTTTCGGGGGTGAGTAATTTGTTTCTGCACAGTTGGAGTAGACAGCCATATACAGGTTTATTATGTTTTTGTAACAATATTAATAATATTTTGCATTTTTACTTCATTGCTATGGGATACAATATGATTGAACTTATAATCATTCAGCTTCGTGTTTAGAGTGGATCAAATTGCATAATGGACTTGTTAATATTGAGTGGGGACGATCCACAATGAGTACCTTAAAGTTAATCCTTAACCCCAATCCTAATCTGTAATCTAAACTGTAATCCTTGGGTAATCTGTAATCCCTATCTGCTAATCATACGATGTGTCCTTAAATAAACTTTGACCAAGAGACAATGTTTCCTATACCAGACAAACGTTTGATTAATTTTATATCGTGTTTATATATATGCGTAACGCATTAGTCCCCGGCTGTCCTACGCAGTAAGTCCAGTGTATAACGGTCACGTGGCCCCTTTTCAGGTCACACAAATGCATTTGTGTATATTCTTACGGGAGTGTTTAATAATTTCCCTTACATTATCAGAACCGGATCAGGATATGAAGGGGAAAAATATTGATTGTTTGATTCGAGTTTTGAATGGAACATCCAAAACTCATAATTTTGTCAATTTGAATCTTTGAGTCTGGAAATGTACCTCTTTTAATTCTGTCTTTCGTCGGTTAACAACGGCAATTTACAATATGTATCTGCAGTTTTGTTGTACTTGCCGAAGAATGGTTAAACAAGGGTTATGAATGTTGCTTGCGTAACACAAGTACGGGAATTATGATTCGTCCTCGTTTTGAGTGTGTGTATGCATGTCTTGCAATGTGTACATAAGTTGTAACTTCTGTCAAAGGTTGTTTTGTTCTTTAACCAGCCACTTGGCGCAAATGGGATTTTGCAGTCTTCCGCAGATAGTTCAATCGTGCATGCAAAGATCCATATGGCAATGGGGTTACAGTTCGATATTCCGAAGGTTCGTTTATTCCGAAGGTTCGTTATTCCGAAGGTTCGTAATTCCGAAACACGTAAATTGCCTATACCTCGATGCTCGTTAGTCCGAAAACGAAAAATTGCTTCCAAGCAATTGTCGCGTAACGTTCGGAATAACGAACCTTCGGAATAACGAGTGCTTCCCAGCAATGGTACCAGATGATGCTAGGAGGTTCACAATATAATCATGAACTTTGATTAAATATTCATACTTCAAACAAGACAACTTTGAATCGATGGGTCATTTTTATTGACTCACTCTATAGGGATTAGCTATCATACGTTTACACATGTTCCACGCCAACTGACAGGTCAGACGCTGGTCTTATCTTACAGACATGTTTTGGGATAGTGTCACAAGCGAGTCCGGGCATGTAGCCCATCAAACCTACAGATGTCGATGTCATGACACCGGAAATGACTGACACGCGTCGTGACGTTTTACAGGTTGAACAAGATGTCACCCGAACAAGCACTAATGGTGATTGGTAATAAACATACATTTCTATTAGTCTTAAAAAACGCCCCGCATATCATAGATCCATATAGCCTAGGTAGTAGACTGTGAGGTGCATGGACACAACCCAGTCTGTTAACAACTATCATATAATACAAAGTAGCCCTAATGACGTCAAATCTCCTCTGGCTTGAGGAGCGATGATGGGATTGGGGCATAGTCTGTGTTACCAGACATAGTTGTTAACAGGCTGGGGGTCCATACATATCACGTCTAGTACATAGGCTAGGATCCATACTGATCTAGTCTTTTACGCCACACACGAGTCTGTCCGAAAGACTAGCATCTCCATTTGCCAGTTGTGTCCTTGCCGAAAGGTATGTACACTTATAAACGAGCTAGTCTTTGTATTTCAGACCCACTGATTTAGACTCGCTGATAGACACGGGTTTGTGCTTGCAAACTAGGTTGAACACGGTACCTTTCTTAGATTGGCAAAGGGAGGGGCGTATAACCCTCATGGGACTCGCATGCCAAGACCCCCCCCCCCCCCCTCCACACACACACACACACACATACACACATTCAAATACACACACACACACACACACACAAATACACACACACATTCACTTTTTGACAAAGTCGGAAATAAGAGGGAGAAAGAGAGAGAGAGAGAGAGAGAGAGGGAGGGAGGGGGGGGGGGGGGGGGGTGTAATTATGAATATATTGTCGTGGCGTAATAACCATTAAAAATTGACAATTATAGCAGGAAAAATCCCCGCTCCAGCTAGTAACACTTATCGTCCTGGCCTCACGACTTTCGCATCATTATGCGCCTGCTCTTGATATTTAATTAGCGCTCGTTTGTTGATCAAGTAAACATAGGATACAATGAACGATCAGAACCGTGTGAGAACCGAGAAGTTCAGTTTAAAAGGGGAGTAAAGAAAATGTGAAGTTTAAGTGCGGGCACGGGAATGTTTCGCCTCTGGGAGTGATTTCATCCGATATGATAACACTTCTTTATAAGAACACGGGGAAGGGTTCTTTTGATGGGTGGAAAGAAAAGATCATTGCCATCTTCAAGCGTTCATTTCCTGCCTTAATATCATGCTGGGGGATTTTCACAAGAGAGATTTCATCATCATACTAAATATGAGAATTGCAATACATCAACCGCAGAGTAAATTTTTCTGTTGAGACTGTCAATTTAAATGTTCAATGCAAAACTAGAAAATAAATTATTTAAAACTCTCACGCTATGAACATGGTCTTTGGTAACGCAGACGAAATTTATGAGGGACCCATTTAACCCTTTGGGTGCCAAATTGTATTTATTCACAAGTTATACACACAAATCCCATAGAGCCCTAATTTATCTGGCACACAAAGGGTTAAAATATCAATAAACCGTGTTCATGATGTCAGTACCAAGTGAGGACAGGACAATCCAAGTATTGCAAATGTCACGCACCTATAATACTGCGAGGGTAAACTACAGTGACGCCCATTTGCAAAAGTAATGAAACTCGGCAGCCGAGGAATCAGAACTATATTCCCAACGACAATTTGTATGATATTTCACAGTCAGACATGTAGTTTCACGAACCATTTCAGGAAAAGTGAAAAAAATATCCATGTTAACGTATGAAACACCACTCTCTCTCACACATCACTCTTACGTGTGAAAAGCCATGCATGATGTGGGCTATTGCGTATTGCAGTTTGCGGTATAAATCTAGAAATTAATTTGATTTCGCTCAAAGAATGGAATCTACCACGAATAAGTTTCCAGCTCTATTACTAGGAGGGATCGAGGTTCTTGTGCAGTGTTTTTTACCATTTCCCGTGTTTTTTTTACAAAAAGAATTTGACCTGCGAAAGGACTACCTTGTTTTGAAAAAGAGGATGTAATTCATCCAATCCGTGTTTTTATGAACAGAGAGAAAACGAGAGAGAAAGAAGAAATAACAGGTGCTCTTGAACCTTGCATCCTCGCCTTATCAAAATAACCTGAATTACTACCTGCACATGTTATAACAAGCTGCTAACTTGCTTATTAATAAAACCGAAAAAGTACTTTAAATTAATGACCAGCAATTGAACTACGATAATGTATATAACACGTGACAATAGACACGGTGCACTATACGCAAGATCGAGCGCCATAGCCATGATAGCGCTTCATGCACGAAATAGGACGATTATCACAACCTTGGTGTCTTGCAATTGTTTGTGATATTACGTGTGTCTTATCCTCTTTTATCCTCGTTATCCCCGTGTAAAAAAGCCGATAATTGCTGTTTTATCGCGCTTTTCCGGAAAGGTATCCGCTGTTACGCTACTGTATCAACAGGCATTCAGGGTTTGACCTTACACGTTTACATGTGGCAGGTATGTCGCACATAGGAGGTAGTTCAGAGATAGCGAAAGCAGGGTTGTGGAAGCGGGGACGACACTTTATATATCCTTGGTGGAAAGAATGGCCCTGCGGGAATCTATTAAATACATAATTATATGAATACGCGAGATTGGTCTCAAAACCTTGATTTAAACGTGCTGTATTCATAGTCCACTTGAAGCGCGGGAGTGTGTGGGATAGTTCTTAGGGCTTGTCGACCTTTTGCCTATCAGCATGGTCAAACACTCTTGTGTTTTGATGACATCACCACATATTCAAGTAAACATAGCATGTTCAGTAGATAACATAGCAGGCGGAAAAGTTGATAAAAGTTGATAACCCGCAATATGCTTTGTCACGAAAGGCGGAAAGAGGATGTCAAGTGAAAATAAAAACGTTTTATGAAATGTAATTGTTACTAAGCAAGGAATATGATCAATCATTTACATTAAGGTTATCTGCTTGACAAAAGTATCATATGCCTAGAATAGACAATTGTTTGGTAGCTTTTTGTTCCATATATTAAATCAATGTTAAGTTCAGTTTCAGATCTATCAAACGTTTGGAAGTTGTGGGATAGCAATGTGTGGAAATTAAAGACCGTTCCAAGCTCACAATACACTGGTCATGTAATCTTACTTCGAAATCGGCTAGTTGATGCGATCTTAATTTTTGAGACTCATGTCCATTCTCTAATTTGGAGTACCCAATAAGGTGAACGTAATGTACATGAATAACAATGACTGCAATGAAAATCATTGGATGGCAGTGACGACGACGACGATGATGATGAGGTTGATGTTGATGATGATGACGGTGTTAATATTGTGTTGATACTAGTATTATGCAGTCGCTTATCGGTAATTCTAATAACATTGATAATCATCGTGATAATAACAGTATGATTAATAAAATATGTACAAGTGAGGTAGGGAAGGATAACGGAGATAAAGAGGAAGAGGAAGACAAGACGAAGATGAGATAATACGAAGCAAAGGAGGAGAGGAAGAGGGAGAACAAGATGAAGATTATTAAGTTGAAGAGGAAGAGGAAGAACAAGATGAAGATGTGATAAGCCGAAGCGAAAGAGAATTAAGAGGAAGAGGAAGAACAGGATAAAGATGAGACAAGACGGAGAGGAAGAGAAGAGGAAAGAGGAAAACAAGATGAAGATGATTAAGATGAAGAGGAAGAAAAGAGGAAGAGTAAGAAAAAAAATGAAGAATCTTACAATGAAAATACCAACTATGACCACGCAATACGTTCCAATCCCGTGGATAGTGTATAATTCCGCAAATTGAATCAAGCTATATTTGATAGGATGACGTCATCTTAATAAATTAAATCGGAGCACTGATGAGCTCTCCATGTCGAGCCCAGTGCTGCGCAGTGTCGTCGCAATGAGCTTTATCGAGATGAACACTAACCACGTGGGTATGTGTGTCGAATCCATCTCATGAATCCTCAATGAATTTTCAATAATCCACACACGAGAGCGACCGCTTTCGCTCTAGTCTGTCTTTCAGGCTGTCGGACATTTCTGATCTCAACTGACAAGTAGAGTCTAGTACTTTAAGACTAGTCACGGTATCATATCGCTTTTTTCTCATTCCAACCCGAGCTGGAGAAGTAATTGAGAATGATTAGTCTACTGCTGCCAGACCCCTTTATTGACTAGTTTGGTTAAGAAATACCCAGCAGCCTGGAAGGCAGGCTACGTTCATTCTGATCTGGGATGTGGGAGAGATCACACTTCTAAAGATAGACATTTATGAACACGCAGTACGAGATAAAAGTCTGTTATATCGGAGGACATTTGGTAACGTCACTGGTGAAATCATAATAATGACGGCCGCATGCCTTTGGATTCGATTCATGACAGTAGGCCTATGTGCGAATGTTGACATTGTTTAGGATACGACTCATGCCTTTGGCATTATGATTGGACGATAAATCATTCAATTGTGATCATTAACATTTACAAATGCTACATTATTTACAATAAGAAAAGCTGCCATTATTTGTTATGACAAAATTCCTAAACCTAAATGAATCATGCCCTTTTTCGAGCTTGGCGTGTGTTCATATCGACGTGCTGCTTCGCTGATTGGAATTTATTTTTGGAATCAAACGCGTCATATAATACTAAAATAGCTACTAGAGCATTCTATCCGATGTTCCAAACAATATTAAACACCATGTGATTGAAAATATCTTTAACATTACCTATGATCATAATTAATCACCATGAACATGATGAATGTCATTGTCATCAGCGTCATGATTACTATTATCAAAGTCACCAGTCAAGTCACCAGTTCAAGTAAAGGTGTTCTTACACGAGGTTCTGTTTATACCAATTTACATAAAACTTCAATAACTACATTGGAATGTAAATTTTATAGTACACGTACCAGCCATTCATCACAAATAGTGGCGGTAAACTGAATCGCTTGAACAATACATGTAGCGGTATCATAAGGGAGGGAACACACACGACAATATTGTAAGATGTCTCAAATTCGTTAGAATTTGAATTTCCACAGTATCAAATAGCAGCACGTTGTCTTTCAGATGATCGATATCGCGACTTCCTCCATCATCGGCGCCATAAGCCATCATCTTCAATAATGTATCACAACGTGTCACTTTCCTCATTAATAAACTTGTGGTGTGTTTTTTTTTATTGAGAATCGAGTGTATTTAGGTACACATTATTTAGCAAAAAAGTGGTGATTTGTGCAGGAACAGCATATCGCCTCTTCCTCAAACCAGGGAGGTGGGAGTTGAGAACTCCCACCTCCTTGCTCAAACTATACACATATACAAATATGCACACACATCAAGACACACATACATGAATACACACAGGCAGACAAACATTTAAGTACGTACATACATCGGCACCTTCCTGCATACATCCACTTAAAAAAAAGAAGCAAAGTCAGCCGTAACTTACTTGTCCAGAACAAAATATATATCTAGTCCACCACTGCACTTGGACGGCTGCTCGCTAGAAACCGACCCCGACTGGCGCCGTATCCTCCCGGTATACAGGGCATCTTGGCCCTCTAGCAAGCGGCGATCCGGTAGTGCGCCACCGGCTGCTAGCATGCAGCAGTATAGTAAAGCAACCAGACAATAAGAGCTTGAGTACAGGGTGTAATACATGGCCGATTTGTTCTCTTTTTGTAGAGCTTGCAAACAACCCAGTTTCACTTTCTCCCTCTATCCACCTCAGGCAGGCAATCCGGCCCGGAGCGCTGGCGGGGTAACACACATGTACCGAACTCCGAGCGACAAAGAGAAAACTCTCCCACGTCCTCAAACAGAAAATAGATGCACGGAGCCGTCAAACAACGCGCACTCAGTTCTTCCACTGTCCTGGTGTGTACCCCGTGAAATGTGCACTCTCTCAATCGCTCTAGCTGACACACAGGGGTTATTCCATCAAGTGAAGAGAGTGTTGTCACGATTTTATATTCCAAAATCCAGAGGTGTAAGATATCTCCAAAACAATGTTGCGCTGTAGCTGTCACAACATGATAACAGCACGACTTACTCGGGGAAATCACAATTTAGTTTTTCATTTCCGCGACAGCGCTCCAAGATCTTGCTTTCGGATTTCGGAATACAACGGACGTGTCTTGATGCGTTAAACCTCTCTCGGTAACGTGTGGTCAAATACCAGTTGCAACTCCCTGCTAACGAAAAATAAAGTGATATAATATTGCTCGCAGCTCGAGTTCACATGTCAGAGCACTGTAGAACTTTTGAGAAGAAAGAGCCAGAGGCGCACTTGTTATTAAGGTTGCTGGTTTTTCGAACGATGTCAAAATGATGTTCTACAATAGTGCCCCGCGCGCTATTGGGTAGTTCCCGTGATCTCTCGTTTTTTTTGTGACGCTTTTTTCAGGGATGTCGATTTGTCAAAAGAGATCACTCATCGACATGGATTTAGTCTCCGAAAATAGACTCGCGTTGCTCTCTCGACGCAGTACGGTCGTCACCAGAAAAAGAAATGACGAGGAGGGGGTGGGGATGGGATAGAGGTGAATTGGGGAGGGGATGGCGCAGACAACCTGAATGTTTTTCACAATGTTTTTGGCGCAATCAGGGAAATTCGCAGAAAGATCACAAAGAAATGTTGGTTCGCAGACAGGTTTGGCACGTTTGAGGGGGCATTCCTGATACTTCTCGCTATCCTCTTTTCCCCCTGCTCCCCATTTCCCCTACTTTACATATTCTTCCTCGCCCTTCTTCACTCTTCTTTTTCTCGAATTCCTGTTCTTATTTTCCTTCATCATCTGTTTCTTTCTCTCCTCACACGTTTCTTGCTCTTGCCCTTTCTTTTCGTCCTTGTTTTCATATCTTTCTCCTTCAATGTCTCTATTCTTCTCCCTATAATTCTTCTAATTTTTCCCGCTTCTCCTTATTTTCCCGTCTCATCATTCTTCATTCTCCTTTAACTTCTTCTTGTTCTTCTAGTTCTTCTTGTTCTTGTTCTTCTTGTTATTGTTCTTCTTTGTCTTCTTCCTTCTTCTTCATCTTCTTCTCCTTCTTTTTCGTCTTCTTCTCCTTCTTCTTCTTCTTCTTCTTCTTCTTCTTCTTCTTCTTCTTCTCATTTCTTCTTCTTCTTCTTCTTCTTCTTCTTCTTCTTCTTCTTCTTCTTCTTCTTCTTCTTCTTCTTCTTCTTCTTTTTCTTCTTCTTCTTCCTCTTCTTTCTTCGTTTCCTCATCTTTCTCCTCTCCGGGCTTCGTCTTCATAATCTTCCTCTTCGCCACATTATCCTTTCATTCTTTCCTCTTCTCCTTCTTTTTCTTCTTCGTCTCCCCACATTGCCCCCATTCATCCTCTCCCCATATTCTCCTACTCTTCCTATTTAATTGTCTTCTTCGGTAAAGTGTCTTTGTACCCCCCCCCCCCTCCTCCCTTCTAATATCTTCACACCACCATCCTTTGACAAAAACAAAAACAAAATCACAATTGAGCATGCCCATACATGGAAGTATTCACTGGCTGTGGTTAATTAGTCATGCGGTCCACGTTTCCTTCCTTTCATGATTATAGTTCTAGAGCCCAGGGTTATGATTGTCGGTCCCGCTTCACCTTCATCAGGGGACTTCATTGGCACCTTAATACGGTTGATAAACATCCTTTCGTTTTGTCTTTTTAAATTGAACAGATCCCAACATGATATACGCGTCATTTTTATACCGTGTTTAATGTCAAGTGTGCATTTTCATCTTTCGATATATAGTTTATTAATATGAATAACTACCTGATATGTTTATAATCGAAATGATATTCAAATCGTTTGCTATTCCAGTCATTGTTTTTCGATGGTGATTAATCGTATTGATTACCTGATGATTATGTGTATATGCATTTCTCGTGTGTAGACAATGATCACACGAAAGAACTTCAATTCAGTGGTTGTTATTCACTCTTTTGTAGTGTTGTTGTGAAATATCGAAAGTAATCCGTACTTAATCGCTTGTTTATTCGTATTTATTATGTTGAATTAATAATAACAATGACATACAAGCGAAAGGACTTGGGTATATGATAGGTAATTACAACTTCAGTTCTACCAATGCTTATGTAGTCGACGACGACGACGACGACGATGATGATGATGATGAAAATGATGATGATGATGATGATGATGATGATGATGATGATGATGGTGATGAGAGGAGGGAGAGGAGGAGGAGGAGGAGGAGGGGGAGGAGGGGGAGGGGGAGGAGGGGGAGAAGGAGGAGGAGGAGGAGGAGGAGGAGGAGGAGGAGGAGGAGGAGGAAGAAGATAAAAATGGTGATGATGATGTCCCATTCTCGTTTGATTTCAGGATCACATGAAGAAATCATCTCAAAGTAATATAGATTCATGATAATCGTTGATATCGAATGAAATTAAGACCGGTTGTGTCGCGTAATCTTCACTACTACTAGCCCTAATTTGGCCTCCATATCACCCTGTTTGCAATTTAATGCCACACAACCTCTGGAGAATTTCTTCGTTTAATATTGGCACTCACAGCCCGTAATTGTTAACACACATAAACCTTTCTATTACGGTGTATTTGAAGCAAGGTTTGGGGGGGGGGGGGGGGGGAGGAGGAGGCACGCCAAAACTTAAAATGAGAACTGCCGCTTCATTAGCATGGTTAGGCAATGCCCGTCTTCGGTGTCGTGGACTACTTTATGGACTACTGACCCTGACTGAGATGTGACGGCATAACTGAAAGTGTGTGCGTGGTCACCCCTTCCTCTCCCGACCCCCTTCCATCTCCTTCGGTAGTTTGATGACAGAAGACGTGTCACGTGCCATGGGGCGGTGCGCGTGTGGGGCCCCCACGGCCCTTTCCCGATGGTTCGAACACTGCGGTCAGGAGATTGAGGTTTATTTGTCCCCACATAGCCTAGGTTCGAGGCTATATGGATAGCCTAGGTTCACAATTGAATCCGTCAACATCTGTGTCTGGTAACACAGACTACGCACTCTCCTCTTTTGCTGTTACGGTGTGAGGAGAGGTGAACTTGTAGTTCATAGTATTAAATCTACCTTAGGCTACGGAATTATTTCCCCCATGCGCTGAACATGAAGGCTATTTCTATTTCCTTCTTGCATAATGCTGGTGAGCTATAACTAGTCTACGTGTTCACACTTAGTTGTAGTTGCCGGATGCTTCAGTAAAGAAAGAGCCTCCACATCCCAG
>OZ022593.1:7416570-7486570 GCA_963669155.1 Arbacia lixula
GCTGATAGGAAGAGTAGGGGGGTGACGAAAACGAACTTGCTGCTTGCTCCTTTCGCTATAAGGCCCTTCAACATTTCCACATTCAACCCTACAAGAAGGTCTAGAATTCACAAGACTAGTCACTTTTTTCACTTTTTTCTTAGCTCTTTCTCCCTTTCTCTCAGACTATCTGCTCATGGTCCATGGTCTCAGCTAGTCGGATGAGTGCAAGTCAGGGAGAATCTACTGCAGTCAAAGTTCTTAATTGCAGAAATCTGATTGGATATACCCCACTGTATACGTTAAGCTATAAATAATGATTAAGTGGATGGATGGTATTTTCATCACTAACGAATTTCGTGTACTGTTAATACTTCGCCGAAGATGACCGTCATGAAAGTTTGAATTCGTCCATGTTAGAAGGGTAGTACCCCACCCCGTTTTCCTCTTGACGGGATATAGCGTGTATAGTCTGATGTCACGCGTGGGCCCCATGAAACCCAAGTTGAACGAGTGGCCGTTCGCAACACCCCCCCCCCCCCCCCATTCCCACCCCGCTCGATAAATACCGTCAACACCGACATTCTAAGCCGAGCCTTTGGCTTTTAAATGTTTTTTTTTTTATTATTATTTCAAATTAACTCATTAGAATGATTATGATGTTGCAGTGTAAAAAAAATGAATTATTAATGTTGAAAACTACGCTACATCTCGTAAAAACGTTAAAGCAATGCGAACTTGTGAACATGTTGAATGTAGAAAAGGGTAAATTGAAAAAAAAGCTAAGGACGTGCGTTGCACGCACCTTGTAGAATTTGAACATCGATTAATGGTTTTGAGTAACAAACTGTCAAAATGTGGCGGGAAACCTTCATTTTTTACGTCTCCTGAAGTTGTTCGAATGTTCCCATAGAATAGACATTCGGTGTACAAGACCACTTCTATGCCGCCTCATATGTCGCAATTTCCCTCTATATAATCGTGTATTTGTGCCTTTGTTTACATTGGATCTAATCCGAGGTATGAATCATATCTAGGTTTGTTTGGTATCGAGTATTTCTTTGAATCGGTTTGCGTGTAGACAACAATGATGTTATCGCATGAGGAGGTGGGTTGGGGGTATGGGTTATCTCTGGCTATGCAGAGTTAAAGATAGAAATGATCAGTGTTAAAGTTCCGCAGTGTACCACAGTGAGTCCAAAGTCAATCATTTAATAAATCACTCACTCAATCAAGTAATCAATTAATCAAACAATCAATCAAACGACCAATCAATCAACCAATCAAGGGATCAAATCATTTCAAAGTATCAAGATAGCAGAATATAAATACGTTTTGCAGTATTCAATGTGAATTGAACGTTTTAATATTTGGAGAGAATGAATGGTATAAAGGCACATTTTAGTAGAGTTATTTAAAATGATGTGCAATGCGTATTATGCCAGGCTTTCAAATAAATTTTTGAAAATGGTCAAAATCGTTTTCGCAGTGTAGTCATACGGCGTCGGGCAACTATCGTAGGAGTGGGTATAGATTTTCCTTTTCGTAGGTCATCATAATGATTCGACTCATCTTGCAACTAGTTTTGGAAATAGAAATGCGACCCTACGTCAAGTCGCCCGACCGCGTCAAGTCGCACGACTATAAATGAGTTGTCCTATGCCCAAAACAGGTCAGGCTGCATCGAGTACACCATTTTTCGTCTCAAACTCATATAGCTATCTTCCGTCGAGTTTGTAGAAAAACATTTGTAGCATGAGTGGTCAAGATCGGTCAAAGCCGAACTTGAACTTGAATAAGACTCCAACGGCCATAATGTTAACCTCAGGTCCGGCCGGTATCTCCCAAACTTTCTGAAGGAGGTCAAAATGTGGCGGCCTAGAGCCGGTCCGGTGACGCTGGACGAGGCTGGTAAGAGGCCGCCAAATTCAGATCCGTTTTAAAAAAAGTTCGACATCGCGTCACCGCGTTGCGAGGTGAATAGACCTTTCAAATGACCTCCAACACTGGTACGATGTTGATTCCTATCCTTTTCGTCATCATCTTCTTCATCATCGTTATCGGATCATCTCCATTGTCATCATTGTAATAATCTTCAGCTGCGTCATCATCATCTTCATCATTTGTTCTTCTTCGTCGTCACCCTTATCTTCATTGTCGTTTTCGTTATCATTTCCCTTCGTCATAATTATCATAATTGATTGAACAATTTTTATCCTCATCGACGTCATCTTCATCATCACTTATCATTCTCATGTTCGTCACCATCAATATCATCATCACTTCAAATTCAAGGACAAGTGGAACAAGGAAGAGGACAAGAAGAAAAAAGTTTAAATTCCGTTAAGCAAATAGGCATGTTCATGTCTACTTGTAATTAGATAAAAGAGAATAATTTTGTTAAAATTTTAAATTTATTAAAGAGTACACATTACTTTCATATAAGCTCCGTTCTGATCATGACGTAAGGGACAATAATAGTACAAATTAAAAAAAATCAGGGAAAACCGCTCTGCTGTGATCACAAGTTTCGGTATCGTTTTATTTTAGCAACTCTCTCATTGTGAGGCGTTTCATTCACGTAAGTCTGAAATTAAACATTTTCAGAACCGTTGATGACGACAGACAAGTTATCATTATCATTGGTCCCGTAATATTTGATACAGAGAACCGAAGTGTGACGTCATATGAGCATGTCGTCAAAGAAACAGGTTTTAAACTTCTAAACTATGCTTGTAGAGCAGATTGAGGTGATTGGGAGCGGGGACTCACATTGGGAATGTCCGACACTAGCCCACTAGAAAATGTCGGACCGGTGAAGCTCCCACTTGAGTGATATTGTTTAGAACCAGACACCAGCGTAAAAATGGACATGACGACACCACTTCGGTACTCTATTATGATATCCGTTACCATTAAGACAAGGATGCCCTTGCCATATGTTCTACCAGGATGACCCCCCCCCCCCAACACACACACGCACGCACGCACACACACACACACACACACACACACACACACACACACACACATACGTGCACAGACACACATACACACACACACACACACACACACACGCACATACAAATGACCATAATGTTTGTCACATGGAGACATTAATTTCCGATACGTAACTATGACCAACAATGGGAGGAAGATATCTAGACTATCTGACTGTTCTATTTATGACTGTTGGGGGAACATCATGAAACATTTTCTCTCAAGCTGAAAAGTTTACGGGTTCATATTTCAATTTGTGGATTGATTGAGTTATCATTGATCGTGTGGTAGACGTAGAAAGCAGCAGGAGTAGCAACATCAGGTTTAGTAGTAATAGTAGTAGTAGTAGTAGTAGTAAGCAAACAATCAACGTTGGTGAGGGTGATGGGACGAACTATCACTTCCGAGGCGATCTGGATGTAGCTATTTTTTCCGAAGCGCAGCTGAGGAAAGATAGCGTATACATTCAGATCGCCGAAGAAGTGATAGTTCGTCTCATTGCTTGAAACCAAGAGTTGATTATTTGCTTTATATTCCACATCTGAAACCAACTCTCTATACCAAAAATGACAATTTGACGAAAAAAGGTAATGTTTACTTATCTCCATAACCCCGAGCCGCTGCCATGGGGAACACGCGTTAGGACGCGCATTAGGACGCGCATTAGGACGCGTATTAGGACGCGCATTAGGATGCGCGTTAGGACGCGCGTTAGGACGCGTTAGATGTCAAGTGATAGTCCGAGTGTAACGCCTTTTTATTTCGCGCGTACTCAAAATATTGATCACGCGTTAGGACTGTGAGGAGTGAAGGGATCAGCGAAACCAAAAAGTACTATCACCTAGAGTGTAACGAACTTTTCTTCTCAGATGATTAGATGGGCAAAACTACCCTTTATCACGTGATCAACTCTTGACCAATCATATAGCAACATTCTTGGTATGTGGAATGTAATAAATCATATTGAATTACCATTGATTGTGTGGTAGACGAAGAAGCAGCAGCAGGAATAGCAGCATCAGTTGTAGTAGAAATAGTACCATTATCATGATTATTACTACTTCTAGAAGTAGAAGTAGAAGTAGAAGTAGTAGTAGTAGTAGTAGTAGTAGTAGTAGTATCGGCAGCAGAGGTAGTAAAATCACTGGTAGCCAGTGGTAGCTTACTAGTACATTTGTAGTAGCAGGAGGTAGTACGTAGTAGTGGTGGTGGTGGCGGTGGTGGTAGAAGTATTCTTGCATTTCTTCCGTTCATTATTCCATC
Source organism: Arbacia lixula (assembly GCA_963669155.1). NCBI lineage: Eukaryota > Metazoa > Echinodermata > Echinoidea > Arbacioida > Arbaciidae > Arbacia > Arbacia lixula. Next base: position 7,420,813 of record OZ022593.1, read on the forward strand.
CTTCCTTCGAATTTTCACGTTCTATATCTCTTTCCCTCTTTCTGTATATATGTATATATATTTTGTTATATAATTACTATTGATAATGTCTCAACATTTCTTGCGAAGCCTAGATGACAAGCTAGCTGCTTTCAGTGTTTCGTCTTTGCATTCCTGAAACATGAATCATAAATACCACCTGACGCGTAGCAGGTCAAAGGGGTTGAAAAATATGGAAGAGCGTCAGAAAAAATAGGATGGCTTCCAGGCTGTTCAGGCCATTTTTTTTTAGCCAAACACTCCAATGACAGATGCGGCTGCAGTAGACTTAAGATGATCGTGTTCTTCCCCAGATGGACAGATTAAGAGAGTAGGAAAATTAAAAAGTGGTCTTTTTGTGAACACGTGACCCTTGGTGTTGTTTTTGACTCCCATAATGTCTATGTCCAATCACATTACAAGTATTTGCAGATCAGTTCGCTATCAATTGCGCAACATTGGATTTATAAGAAAATATCTCACTCGCTCTGCAACAGAGAAACTAGTACATTCACTCATTTCGTCGCGGCTCGATTTTGGTAATGGCCTCCTATACAACTTACCAGACTCTCAAATTGGGAAACTGCAGAAGTTACAAAATGCATTGTAACTTTAACCGGAAAGCGCAGCCACATCACCCCTGTCTTGAAAAGTCTTCATTAGTTACCCCTGAGGGAACGCCTTGTCTTTAAAATACTTCTTTTAGTCTTTCGTATTGTCAACGGAACTTCCCCCAGTTACAATAAATCTATAATTCACAACTACCAAACATCACGAACCTTAAGATCCTCCACATCCTGTCTTTTGCAAGTTCCCGTTTCAAAGAAATCGTGGGGAGAACGGGCCTTTGCTCATGCAGTGCCAGACCTGTGGAATTCTCTTCCACAGAGTTTGAAAACCCTGACGTCAGTGGCCACCTTCAAGGGCAACCTCAAGACATACCTGTACAATGGTGCTTTTTGACATACAAGTTCATACATGTATTGTATTTTTTCTCTCTCTCAAGCGCCTTGAGCATCTAATTAAGATGGAAAGTGCGCTATACAAATTGTATGTATTATTATTATTACTATCATTATTATCATTATTATTATTACTATCATTATTATTATTATTATTATTATTATTAATCTACAGTTCGGCTCAGAAATGCCCCACAGCCTGGGCGCTATGTTACAGAATGAATTACCCTTTCATATCCTTAACTTGCTTTTCAGGAAAAGATTTTGTTTTTGTACGTGTTATATCCTGCTTATAGCTGCCAATGAAAACTGAACGACTTTGCTGGGCACGCTTGGGAGTTTAGGCTGATACATCTTTCCTGCTCTTCTGTGTTTTTCAGACAAATTTGATTTGATTACGGTGAAGTCCAATGATTTATTAAATGATTATCCTTAAAAGAATATTGCAATTCAGCCTGCGGTGAAGGTTAACTATCCAGGGTCTGCATTGTACCGCGGTGGGGAAGACGGTGAGAAAACCACTCGATGGAAAACCAAATCTAGGTAGCTTGGTTTACAGGCTGTTGGACATGAAAATTATAATGAATAAATAAATAAATATATGAATAAATGAATACATGAATAAATGAATAAAAACTATATTGACTTTAAAAGAGGGTCTAGCAATAAGACTAACACAAAGACTAATCCTTGTCAGAGCCAGGAACTGTTGAGTTGGATTAGAAATATCCGATATTGCCTGGAAGCCAGGCTAAACGTATTTTTTTTTTGCAGAGAACAGTTAAAGATATTTAGTAGTATGCCTGGTAATGAAGACTACGGGACCAACTGTCAAAGGAGTTCCGTTCCGCTATGACCACGAGACCTTAATTTTCCTTTTTTTTTATTTTATAAGACCAGGAAGAAATCACATCCAAATTATAAAATCGTTCAAGTTAATGAAATCGGTTTGCCCATGATGACGCCATAACAGTGATATCATGACCACGGCCCCCAATTATTACCACTGATAACACTTAACACTAAAGAATATATTTTCTCTCATGTAGAGGCATGATAGGGAATCTAATGGATTTTTATCAACTATAGAGTTACGCCCAAATCAACAACTCGCCATCACCTCTACTTGAGATTGTATTTCCACGCTTTCATGATCTCAACAGGGAAGCTGTGACAAAAGGTATTCATAGCTCGCATCAATACAGTCAACTGTAGTGGGCGCTCTTCCGATTCTCACCTACAGAAAATACTCAATTTTCCTACCGTGGAAAGGGGACAGACCCCTCCCACTTAATCTCCCCGCTTTTGTCTACATAAAATTGCTTTATAATTATGTGGTACAGAGGTAATCAGAAAGAAGAGGTACAAAAACATACCAAATGTAAAACCTCGGACAAGCTTTGGAGTTATCATTAGTAGCGTATTGTTCGTCACCAGGTTTTTTCAAGGAGGTGGGGAGTGCTTTTTTGGGGGAAAAAAAGAGACAAAAAAATTACCAATTCCGATTTCTCACCCACCCCTGGTGACGGCCATACAAATTGGCTCAGCATGCCTAGTAGACGGGCCAGTATGGATCGACATATATAGAATACGAGGTGGACAAACAGTGAATAACATATTTTCCTATTGTTCAAATACAAAGACTGTATAGTTTGCAGTGCATCATAAGGTCAACAAGAGGCAACGTGCATACATGCATGCATGCCGTACAATATGTCTGCGTTTCAAGCTACTGAGATTGCACTTTGAATGCTGCGACGTTTGTGAATTGCTTCACAGTTGTGAGCGTGTACGCTCCGAGCTATATCGTCAACTAGCGTTGTAGTTAAGTGCAGGCCGATAGCTGTCTCTCCCTTTGCCGCAATCGACATCGTACCGTTCTTCAAACATCATCATCGTCGTGGTCGTCGGCTTCTAACATAGCACCATGTCAAAGGGCCCAAGCTACAAGGTCGTGTACTTTAACGGTCGTGGTCGGGCAGAGCCGGCTAGGATGATGCTGACTTTGGCGGGGAAGGATTTCGAGGACGAGAGGTTTGAGTCCACGGAATGGCCCAAGAAGAAAGAGGATACAACACGTATGTCAATGGGAAAGATCTTAATTTGATATTGCGCCCTTAAAAAAACAGTTACTTTTGCGTCATTTCGCTCTTTAATCACCATGATCGTGAATGTCCATCAATGTTTATCGTGATCATTATTTGTTTTATTTTGAGGCGGTAGTGAGACTCACCTGACATATGGCCTTTCTTGAAGTCGGAGACTATTTGAGCTTTAACCATACATAACTGTATGCCTACATTAATATATGCATATTCACGATGAGCATTGAATTTTCCGATTTCCATTAAGTTTTTCATGTGCTATGTGTGTTATATTTTACAAATTAGGCACATGAATCCTATAGAAAAGCATTTGTCTGGCAAACAAAGGGTTAAGGTGCGAATGATTGCATAACAATGTCGTCTTCAAAACATGCATAATAATATATAATGATCATCCTCAGAACTTAAGCGAATACGCATCGTCGTAAAGTAATGCGTATGCGTAGTGCGTAATGCGTATGCGCTATGCATGGTCGTGGCCAATATATTAATATGCATAAGCTCATCATCAAACATGAATATACATGAATAGACCCATACATAGACCCAATAATAACGATCTAAAATGACGCAATCTTCACATAAATATGCACAGAATGACTGGCAAAAATTATTGAGGCACGATCAGCTCCAAGGAAAGCAGATTATCAAATTATATATTTTCTGTTATGATTTGCCTGGAAACAAATAATGAATACTCAACCAATTCATTATTTTCACACACCGGCATTCAAAGTTATAAATAACGTGTTGTTATGAATAAAAGCACATTTTTTTAATTTTGAGTTGTTGATAAACATAATGAATCTGCTTTCATAACTGTTCGAAAATTTTTTTAAAAAAATGCAATGCGTTTTCATCAGCTCAATCAAATGTATGCATTCAACTCAGTTCGAAGAAACATGATTTGCAGCGGTGTGCGTGTACGTGTGAAATAGGCGAGAAGAATAAAAAAATAACGTCATAACCATCGTAACGCATACCATAGAAAATACTTGAAAGAAGCTCTATTCGTAACCATGGTAGCAGATGAGAATGATGCCGTTGTATTTATAGGGTCATTAAGAAAAATGCATGAAACATGCAAATGTGAAATGCCATTTTTTCAAAATATCAGATAAGATAAGGATCTTCCAGAAAATGCGTCTAGGAAAATGTACTGTATAAATAAGAATGAACTCTCAAAGGGAAAAGTTAAAGGGAAAGTTCAAAGTGAAGTTTAGTTGGTTTGAAAATAAAAGCAGAAACATGAAAGAAACATATGGGTGAAAATTTGACGAAAATCCATGAAACGATAAGAAAGTTATGATCGTTCAAAAGTTTTAATTTTGTGACATTACAAGCGAGGTGCTCTACCTTATTATGTGCTGTATGGTTCCATAAATTGCTCTTTTCTGTTTTAATGAAGGAAAAGAATCTTCTTCACAGAGGTATGAGCGTGAAAACACGTATCTAAGGATATATCAAATGCAGAGGTAAAGTGATGCGTATCCTTTTGAGAAAATTGACTATTTAAACAAAAAGTGCACAATATATGGGAAAGCATCTCACAGGTGACATCACACAACCAAAACTTGAAAAAAATGTCTTATCCTTTGACAAATTTTGTCAAACCTTCACTAATATGTTTCTTTCATGTTTCTGATTGTTATCACAACCAGCTTAACACCAGTGTAGATTATCCCTTTAATGGTATACACAAAACAATTTAATCACTTCAATACATTATCATTATCATTGGTTATGAATATTTAGATATTGCTATGGAAACACGGTAATTTTATTAAAATTCCTGACTCTGAAGTCCTTTAGCCGATTTTCTCAAACCTTCACTAATATGTGATTTGTTTGTGTTTCTGCTTTTATCAAAACCAACTGTACTGCAGGGTTAGTTTTCCCTTCAATTCCCCTTCTCTCTACACTTCTCCTTCCCAGTGTTCCCGACGGGCCAATGCCCGGTTCTGGTGATCGACGGAATGGTCCTTCCACAAAGCGGTGCCATCTACAGATATCTGGCCAAGGAATTCGGTAAATATTTAAGTGTGACGGTATTTGAAAATATTGCCAAGGCAACTGTTTCTAAACAATGCGAGTAGAGCAAACAGCGGTGATCACCTGTTATTGGGAGTGCTCGGCACTACCCCGCCAGACAACACCGGACCGGTAAACCTCTCACTGGAGTGACTTTGTTTAGGTCCAGTTGTCTTGACAACATGCTCATGTGATGACATCACTCCGTCTCTATATCATACACAGAATCATGTCATTGTCATTTACACTTCTGTGCCTTTTTGATACGTACGCACACGAATCTTATAGATTGTGCAGCCCGGCCTTATAGTTAGTACCAGAATTAAGTAAACCAGAAACATGTCTATTGAAAACAGGCTAGAATAATAATAATATTTTTTTTAGCCCATGGTCTCACATGCGGTCTTTTTGTCTACTTTTTTAATGCTGAAATACCAACGCAATCTGTATGTATTAGCATGGGCGGAAATCCCTCCACCGAGGGGACATGTTTTTCTTCAAGAAGTAGCTGAGCGGGGGGGGGGGGGGGGGGGGGGGAGGTATTGGTAGTGGGGAAGATATTGTGTCCCCCCTTTCGAAGTGGTGGTGGTGGGGGGGGGGGGGGGTTATGACGTTAGTCGAAAAAAATTTAATCCGACCGAAAATAGTCCCCCCCCCCTTCGAAATGGGGGGACGCATCCCCCCGTCCCCCCCGGGATTTCCGCCCATGTGTATTAGCATTAGTCATCTCTCCCTCTCGACAACACGATACAAAAGAAAGAAGTGACGGGTAATTAGCATGTGTCTCAAGACTTAGTTGTAATCAAAGCTGTCTATGCAAAAGAAAAAAAAAACCCGCTCAATTGACTGGAACATGGCCTAATCTAAACCTAAACCTGTAAACCGGATGACAGTATATGCATGATGGGATGCGAACATCCACGTGAATGATGTCGTCCGTCTGTTTTCAGGTTTCTACGGGGATAACAACATGGAGGCAGCCGAGATGGACGTTGTCTTGGAAACTGCTACTGACATCTTCCATAAGACAATGCCCTTCCTCACTGCTAAGGATGAAGCCAAGAAGGTATTTTGAGCTCGGAATATTGGTTATGTAATCATTTTTTTTTAATGATACCATACAAAAAGACTTTCTGCCTTGCCTGAACGAAGTTCGGATGAAACCTAGTAATCACCTTTCCTGTTAGTATGTTGGTCTGTTGGTCTGTTGTAGGTTCGGTTGAACTTGCTCTCATTTCTTTATTTCTGTATCAATTGCAAGTACAAATGAGCCTTGGATAGTACCATTGTGAGGATGATGAGGTCAAATGTCATCCAGGGGTCAAAAGGTCAAATGATACGAGGCCATTGCGAAATCACACGAGACTCGTGGTTCAAATTTAGATGTATCACATGAAAGAGCATAATAATAGTCAAATGTACTACATCTTCACATTAGCAACATGCTGAAAAGAATGAAATCATGTTTTTGATCTTCAAATTAGCAGAATCATTCATTATGTTGATTGAAAACGTGATGTATGTTCCGTTTAACAATAAAAATGCAAATTTTACGAAGCAGTGTTGAATATTTGAGAGCTTAATGATGGTCAGTTTTGCTGTCAAAAGGCCTTGGTTCCTAACGAGTTAAAAGAGGTCCCTCTTAATCGTGCTTGGTACCTATATTCCTTCTTCTTTACGCCCTTCTTCATAGGTCGAGCTTATGAAAGAGTTCAAGGACACCACGACGAAGCCCTTCTTTCTCGTCTTGGAGAAAACCGTCACGAAAAATGGCGGAAAGAACTTCGTCGGGAAAAAGGTTCGTTCTTTCACGCTCTTCCTCCTCCCTAAACCAATGGGTTTTTCCAATGCCTGATAGTGTAAAGGTTAATTGTTTACCTATACATGTATATTGTATTGACACATAACGAGAATAGTGCTATGTATTTATTCAAATTATGTTGATAACGAGTTGATAAGGAGTTGAACATGATATAGGTTACAGTAAAGAGGAACACTAGAGGAAAACGAGGCAGGAGAGAAAGAAAACGCACAAAACCAAGAAGAGCAAATACAATATGAAAATCAAGAGGATGACGAAAAAGGAAACAGTAAAAGCAGTAAAGCGTTTGAAGACGCCACACGTACGACTATCCGTCAAGATAACCTACTACAACAGTCTCATGTGTGTTTTACTTCCAGCTCTCCATCGCAGATATGGTCATCTTCAATATGTTGGACCTCCTGACCAACAGTATGTACAAGGTGCCGGGTCTCCTGGACACCTACCCAGGTCTGGTCGCTTTCGTCAAGTCCATCAAGGAGGAATCGGTGCTGTCTTCCTACCTGAAGGCCCGAAAAGACACCATGGGATAAACACTGAACAACGAATACACCAAGGCTAACCCCGCAGAGCGAAGGGCTACATTCCGGGATCAACCTTATCATGCTCATCACGAACGTTATAGTTATTGGGATCCGCCAATGCGTGGATGTTTTATGGGCCCCATTGCATAAAACTTACCATTAAAGAGCATACTAGGAATTCAAAAATCCATCAGAAAAGGTGATCGTGAGCAATCCTCAATGTTCGGGCTGAACATTTTGAGGATTTGTGATTTAATCACTTATTACTCTAAATGTGGATCGTTTGAGGGTTAATAACTGTCAGCAAGCTTCTAAAATGGACAATACATGAAAATTATGTAAAGACCATTGGCAAAAAGATTGCTCACGATCACCTTTTTGGAGGCTTTTTGTCTTCCCAGTACAGTACATTCCACCTTTTGTGTATATACACTTGAATGCGTTGTACATTTCTTCATACTTGAAATATAACAATGATAATAACATACATGTGATAAGATTAGTATTCCCAAAAAACTAAATTGTTCTTTTCACTAGCCCTGTTCAATTCTTCTATTCTATCCCTTTCCCTATTCTCGTGATGTGCTTTTTCTTTCTTGTCTTTTGTTTTTTATATATATAAAACTTTATGATTGATTGACAATGCTTGTATATGGAAAATTATGATTATCTTATGCTACAAATGTTTAATACAATTTATAAGTTTATGCATTAAAAATTCATATATTAATTTTACATATTGCAGTGTTGCCAAGCCATCTCTGGGGCCTTTTAACTCACAAGCCCAGCTTCTAAGATTGGCCCCTCCACATTCTCTTCGAAAATTTATGTCCAAATTTAGTTGAATGAATTTGTTATTCATGTTATTTGAAATATTTTCCCTCATTATGTCTATTGTTAATGTGAAAATGTGGACATAAATATGAATTCCCTTAAATGGTAACTACCATGGTAGTATTGCTTAAGAGTCAATCAATTTGAGCTTTTTCAACATATTTCAAGTTGAATGATTGAAAAGAAAGAATATAACGAAGGACACTCCTGAAGCAATTACCTCTGTATCATGTAAACATACTGAAATGTTTGATTTGGTTTATATATTGTATTCGTCGTTATTCCTGCATGAATACTCTTGAAGTCTGTACAGTCATGTTGATTTATCACAGTAAGACGAGACATATTGACGGTAACAAGATTGTTGACATCACTGTACTACCCGCGAATTATATTACTTTGTACAGAACGGAACCGAAAGATTAACGATGAACTTGACATTTTGAGCCGTTGAAAGCATAAACATCTGTCTGGTCATGCTTAGGAAATAGGAGGCAAAGAGTAAGTAATGTTGATTATATTTGTATATACAATATTGTATTACAGACTACCAGCGAACCGTGTACGTTGATTTATGCGTGTGATAATGGAACATAAGCGTGCGAATACGTTTTGAAAGAGAAAGATTAGAATTTCAGTATTGTGCGCGTATAACCTGTCTGTGTGTGTGCGTGCGCGCGCGCGTGTGTGAATGTGTGTGTGTATGTGTGTGTGTGTGTGTGTGTGTGTGTGTGTGTGTGTGTGTGTGTGTGTGTGTGCGTGAGTACGTGTGTGTGCACAGTAAGTACGGGCTCCGTTGTCGTGGAACTTGTTTTAGTAGCACAGGTGTTCAAGGACCCCCACTATATCTCTGATCCCACACTCTCCAATGGGTGTGACGTTTTCTCCCTAATCCCTCCTCGGTTGTACACAATACTGCTATCTGTGTGTTGCGTGCGTTACAATTTTTGTCAAATTGAAGATATAACCAACATATGATATGATTCCACAACAAATAGGTGTGTTCATGTTCAATTACAATAAAGATGTACCTTCACCATATAAAGACAATTTCCAATTGAATTGTCATATCCACTCATACAATACACGAATCGCAAATAATGTTCACACTCCCATAGCACAATCCTGTAAAGAGAAGTATATTTTATTTTGAACCAGTACTCTGGAATGACCTACCAACATCAGTTACGCAATCCGATAGTGTAAATCAATCAAACTCCTACTACAATGGTACTTACATGTAAAAAACATTCTCTACGCTCTCCTTTATCCTTTTTTTGTTATCCAAGCATAGTGCAATTATTTTCACAGAATATAAGATGCACAAAGAAAAGAACAACATTGTAAATCATAATCAAATATATTGCGTGAAAAACATTTTTTTGCAAACTGTCCGCATAAGCACTTTGCATGAGCATTAAGTATTGCCATTTATCACTGATTGTAATTGCCATGGCAACATCATTGGCTGCTTCCACAAATATGCAACATGATAAACAAGGGCATTTTCTTTTAAAGAACAAAAAAAGAATGCTAACGTCAGAATACACAAACTATTTCAGGTGCAAAAGTAACAGTCATTAGTTGGTTGATATGTAGATTTTAAAGCCTGAACTTTGAACTCATTTTAACATTAAAATTTATATTTCATTCAAATGTTTCCCTCATGGGGAAAAGCATGACATAAATCAACGTGTACATCCATTACATTGCCACATCTTAACTATATAATGTTTGGTTGATGATATCTTGGTAAAAGTCGACTTTTAAGAGTTCTTGAATATATATTATCACATGGCAATCAAAACACTACACTCAGGGCATCATATACCGCACATAGCTTCAAAGTGAAAAAAGTTGAGTTGAAAATGGAGCCTTTCAGAACAAACGATTTTGATTTTTAAGAACAAAATTACTCGTTTCTTATTTTTCCAGAATTTTCACAGATGTGCTCAATCAAGAGAAAATTTACACAAAGAAATTTTAGGCATACACCCAGTAGTAAGGACAGCGTGCTCCATCCAAACGATGAACAAAAAACGAGTCAGATAAAAATATTGGAACCAGATGGGATTTGAACCTGCAATCTACTGCTTACCGGGCAGCGACTTAACCACACAAGCTTTTTCTAGTTCACAGCCCAAGACACGACAACATAGCAACAAATACTGAAAGAGTCTCATTTCATTTGACTCATTAATATTCATGAGTAGTCCACCAAAGGGACAAATCCTGTACAGGATGGAGCACGCTATCCTTACTACTGGGTGTATGCCTAAAATTTCTTTGTAAATTGAAATTACCCCAGAAAGTCCTTTAACTAAAATCTAGCCAAAAAAAAATTAATTCACAAATAACACAAACCGTATAAATCAACAAGGTACAAAGAAGAATACACAAAACATGAACAAGTATAAACATATTAAACAAGTATAAACATAAACAAGTAATAACAAAATCACCACACAAGAGAACATAATACTGTAGGAAGGTCTTCACTTTCAACTATTACATCTTGCTCAAAAGCAAAAAAACTCATTGCCTTTAGTACATGTACTCTCAAAATGACATGCAATAACAAACATGTATTTCAGAGGTACTGCAATCATTAATCAGATTCAGAAATATCATTAGGCAAGGGGGGGGGGGGGTAAATTCAACAGACCCCCCTTCCCTTCCTCTAAGTGAAGGATACTGCAGTTTACGCTCATGGACACAAAGCATAACAAGAAAATGTACCTTTTTGTGTACAAAAACGAACCAAGCAAGGGCGCCACCACCAAAGACAATAGGCGTCTTCGCTTTACCATAATACACCTTCATACCAAATTTGAAGATGATACAAAAAGAACTGCAGCCAGTAGAGCGCTCAAATCCATAGTATCCTCCGAACTCTGTTCGGGGGATACAATAAAACAATTTATTGACTGATACATGAAAGGACAACACACATGATTATCATAATGCAAGATAAACACATTATTCTCATAATTTATTGAAACATATACATTCAATAGTGTAAGCTTTCTTTTAAAAGGGTAAAAACAATGTCTATAATATAAACTATCACTTTAAAGCACAAGACATTGCATGCAAGGAAGTGTATGTTTTCTGGTGTAAATATATTTTTGATGGAATGTTATATATACATTGTATATTCCATTCTAAGATTTTGGCATCTCATTACTATGACAGCATTTCACACATCATGTAATTGCTATATCTCCAACAGATTTACAATGCAGTTGTGACATTTGATCCCCTTTACCAAGAGACAGGAAGACTTAAATATCAAGACAATTCCAGTTTAAATATTTGATGTTTTTCCTAAACAATGTACAACATGTTTTAAAAACCTGTTTAAAAGTGTTACTCCTAGCTCACCTAGCACATTATTTCAACAAAAAATGGTACATATTAGTACATTGCCATTGACATTGCTAATTTCCCCTTGAACAGTATGATTATAAACAGGGAAAATTAATACATATGCCACAATGGTCATGCATTCATGCAAGCATTTTTGAAGACAAACAAAACATTGATTACATCAAGATAGAAAGATTTTCAATTATGTTTTTCTCAAGAAATTTAGCTTGTTAAGTGAAAATGAAAAGTATTCATCTATAGTAGAAGAAGATATAGTTTAAGGTTAATATCAAAGAATTATTTATTGACTACATCATAACTCACAATTTGTTAATGACTCTCTCTCTGGGATAGATTAAGCCAAGTTAAATTTCATTTTTGAACTTGCTAGGTGGAAATCAAAATAAAACGTGTACCTCGAGTCAAAGACGTTATATTTTTGTAGAAATCCCCCCCAAAATATGCATTGATTACATCATTACTCAAGAATTGTTTCTTATTTTCTACCAATAATGATTAAATAATGTTTGTCTCATCTGCTTTGAAAAGGTAAGAGGGGGTATGACATCAGCGTGTTCTGTCATACACAAGGATTATGGTGTCTGGCGCCCTCAGTGTCGAACGATTGTGATGTTGAAGGTCCTGATGTCCATGGGGTTGAGGGTCACATTGAAGTCTGGAGCAATTGCAGGAATTGGCTTGAAAGCTGGGCAAACAAATGGAATGAAAAAATGCAGTCAAATTTAATGAAGTGAATCTAAAGCTTAAAATGAGAGCCCACTTAGGCATCTTGTCACAAGTTCAAGACGCAGAAAACTGCAGTTATATCTGGGATTCCCCCTTGCGATCTTTGCTATGAAAGGCTTTAATAATCCCTGTCCTTTTCAATATACGGCTGCCAGTGTGCTTTTTTTTCAAAAGATGCGTGCAGTTCTTTCCTCTCTGCAACGTACATGGTCACTTATGACATGTAAAACAATGCGGCAGAAGGAAACAAAAGACTGGAAGGACTATTGTTGGAACGCTGGCTTTTATGGTCCTTTTAACCATCAGACCACCATTCAGGAAAGACAGAAGTTTATGAACAGCTTGGTGAAACGCCCCTCTAAACTTTCATGGATTGCCTTCACTACTATGGTTCATATCTTACCCTGTGGAGTAGTAGTGGCACTGCCCTCAATGTGCCACTGCAGTCTGTCAACGCTCTTCAGGAGCTGATTGGCTGCTAGAGAGAGCTCGCTCACCGCCGTCACCCCGAATGGCATGAACATATCCTATTGGATGGGAATAATACATTAAATGCAATATTGACAGATTGAAATTTCAGGTAAGTGTCAAATTCATTCATCCATCTGTCTGTCACTCTATTCATTCATCCATCAATCCATTCATGCATCCATTCAAGCAACCATCCATCCATCCCTTCATTTGTTGATTGATCCATCCATCCATCAAACCATGCATCCATCCGTCCACCAAGCCACCCACATCCATCCATCCATCCATCCATCCATCCATCCATCCATCCATCCATCCATCCATCCACCCACCCACCCACCCATTCACCCACCCATCCATTTTTCCATCCATCCCATCCATCCATTCACCCATCCATCCATTCATCCATCCATCCATCCATCCATCCATCCATCCATCCATCCATCCATCCATCCATCAATCAATCCATCCATCCATACGTCCATCCATCCATCCGTCCATCCGTCCATTCATCCATCCATTCATCCATCTATCCATCTCATCCTCAATCTAATGACTGACTCCTCTACCATACCCTGAGTGAGATCATGACTGGGTTGGAGTTGGGTGCATCTCATTCATTCTTCAATCAAACCAACCATTCATCCATTAATCCATCCACCCATTCAACCATCTATCCGTCCATCTTTCTCTCCATTATTTTATCAAGTCCCTCTTCTTCCATACCTTAAGTGAGACCGTGACTGGCTTGGAGTAAGTTGCATCCTCATCATCTTCAAACTGATGCTCCAGTCTGAGCAGCATGATGTTGTCGCTGACCTCCTCTAGGGTCAGGAGGTGGACGTTGGCTGGAAGAGCTTGAGTGATGAACGAGGACTGCATGGAGAAAGGGGGGGGGGAGGGGAAGAGACGGAAGGGAGAGGTCAGAGAGAGGGTCAGAGGTCAGAGAGAGAGAGAGACAAAGCGATAGAGACAGGGCTTGAAGAGGAGAGAGGGGAGGAAAAGGGAATAACATTAAACAGAGAGCAAGACAGAAAGCAAGAGAGACAGATAAGAGGGGAAAAAGAGAGATAAAGATATGGGGGAAGAGAGTAAGATACAGCAAGAGAGAGTAAGAGAGAGAGAAAAAAAAAAGAGAGAAAGAACAAATTGTTAAGAAACTTACACTTTTGCAAATTTTTTTCAAAGGTTAGGGATATTAGTGGTAAATATGACGAGACCCGCAACCGTGGCAAAAACGTGGCATCTCGGGTCCCATTTTCACCTGACTTCATGATCACATGAACAAATGGGCTTAAAGAAATAAAAACATTGCAATCACATGAAACCTGGACCTGTGAGGATGGTAAAATGTTTCTGTCTTTAAGTAAAAAAAATTGTAATCAATTCCACTTCTATTCTGCACTTGAAGAGGGAAAGTCCACTCTGAAGTTAAATTGAAACATGAAAGAAACATTCAAGTGAAGGTTTGACGAAAATCCAACAAAGGATAAGAAATTTATTTCAGTATGTGAATGGATAAAAGCCAGCCCGCATGTACGTGGGCTCCGTAAAGAACGAATTAAATATCTAACACAGAACACGTGCATTGACAATTCATATTGCAAACAGCTTAAGCATGATACTTTATTTAGATATTAACCTTTTCATTACCACTGGAAAATGCACTGTGCTGTAAATCAATGGTCGATTCACACCTTGAGACAAAGAGGGAAAGGGCTAGACAGGAATAACCGTCTCATTCAGGACATTCTTTAACCAAAATTTAATTTTTGGACATACCCTCAAATAGACACGGTACATTCCCCATACACGCTCCTTAGGGACGCCAGCTGGTTGCTATCTGTATGGATCGGTGGATGCAGAAAGTCTATGGGAAAACAGTTTTCGGGACTTGCCATACAGCGTGCATGAGTAATCTTCAGTCTCTAAGGAGGGTCGTTCAGAGGAGCCAGATGCAATCTCAGCGGATCCTACAGAGACTGATTTTTCGGTCTAGGAAATGGCAGTCAGTACTCACAGAGACAGGAGGGAGTTGGGCCGGGTTCACATAGAAGTACGGCTTCATGTAAAGCTCCTCCCCAAGTGTGCGATGGAGGTAGGCAGCCTTCTTGGGCGTTGCCAGGGTAACGAGATGACTTCCTCGGATCATGAGGCCATCTCCAAACTGTCCGGTCTCGTTGAGCGGCTCCGCCACGCCCCGATTGTCATCCTTCAGGAGCCTGCGATGAATCTGAGATGGATTGACGTGAGGAAAAATGATCAATCCTTCCTTTTTGTTCTTCATCTTCCATGACATCGCTCCTTTAGTCCCCTGCCGCTTTCTTTCTCCCCCTAAACAGAGTTGTTGTTAGTCTGCACTAGGTTTTCTTCTACCTAATCTTTTGTTCTCCTCAAACTTCTTCCTCCATTTCCTATTTCATCTTTGTCTCTTTCTTCTTCTATTTCTTTCCTCACTCCTTTCTCTTTCTCGATGACTGTTTTCCTTGACAATGACCACTAATTGCAAGAAGGAATGAGGTAGTTACCATGAGCTCCACAGCGCCACTCTGGAGACTGCTACCTCCCTCTGACCGGTCCGTCAGAATAGTGAACTGGGTCGAATCATCCTGAAAGCAACCACGATGACATCAAAAATATGATTAATGTCATGATAAAAGGAATTCTTTACCTTTTGTTTTGGGTATTTAAACCAAAACTATATGAGAAGAAACAGAGAGAAAAAGGCAGTGAAGGAAAAGTTGTGAGCTAGCAACAAAAAGGTTTTTAATACAAAGCAAAGATTTATGCCTCTGGCCACTTCGTGACGGAGGCATAAAAATAAGTTTTGCAACAAGCTATTGATTTCTTTCAGTATTTAATGAGGGAGTGTGAGTGGTGGTGTTTTGGGCAATGTTTTTTTTGTTGTAAATAATCAGTGAGTTTGGCCTTTGTCAGGCCTAGGTGCTGTAGTACCTTAATGTAGATCCTGCTGTTGATGGGATAGTAGTTCCCGGCGACAGGCTCGCTGTTGATGTACTGAAAGTCCTCCCTCTGATCCAATCTGTGCAAGAAATAAGAAGTGACAATTAACGGCATATTCAGAAATGTCAATTTTTGCTCCCAAAAATTGTACTAACAAATTTACTTTAATTTATCATCATCTACGCAAAATCTTGAACCCCCACTCCTTTTAAAATAGTAAAAATTGTACTTGTTTTAAATCCAAAGATATATAAACAAAATCACATATACAAAAGAATGAGGAGCCAAAGAGAATTGATATGGATGGTGATCATTATTATTCTGCTCATTCCTTAACACTGTGATACAATCTGTGAAGCATCTTTTAAAGACTTTTTTGAGAACCTTCCCAAGACTCATCTCTTACTGTTTATTACCTTTCCACTTCTCTCTTTTGTCTCTGATTTGCTTTGAACATTGTACAAAGCACTATATAATTGTTATGTGTCATTATCATCATTATTATCATCATAATAATCACTCTTGCAACAAGAGTGCAGCGATTGACAATAATCATGCTAAGAATAAAAAAACACAATACAGCAAAATTTTACTGATTGGCAGCTCTGCACTATACTGGAAAGCCGGTAATTTTTGTGCGAGAACATTTTCATGGCACAGCATACCTACAACATATTCGCAGGACGCTGTTTTCGCACACAAGAAAGACAGGTACTTGTCACTACAAAATAATCCACCTAATGCATTACGATCTTCAACAAAGCCCCAAACAAAGCATTATCATGATTATTTAACGCTGCCACAAAAGAGTTGATGGCTGTGCAATGAGTCACAGTATGCAACATGTGCATGAGTTGAGTACCAATACTAGTAACTCCGGAATTCCTGATAGACTTGTGCGTCTAGCCTGCTGAAGATAGCAGAATGGTTTTTAAATTTGCGGTGACATTAAATTCACGCTTGCTCTGTGTTTGCACGAGAAGCGTGAAAATTATCAGTTTTACAGTACCTGGACTAACAAGAACACCAAGAACACTCACACTCTCGTCATCATCTGTCTTCCATTGGAGTCTGTGTAGAAGAGTCTTCCTGACTGGATGCTGGTCTCAAAACGAGTAATGATCTCCTTACCAAGACCATCCCTGGAAAGCAATGCAGAAAGAAGAGAGTAACATCACTCAAAAGAAGAAGAAAAAGATGAAGGAGAAGGGAAGAAAGAACGAAAAAGGACACAATCAATTGTAAACACTTAAGGGAAAAGGAGTAAAATATTACCAAAACGGTCCCTGGAAAAGAATGCAGGGAGAGAGAGTGTCATATTAGCAAAGGAAGAAGAAGAAAAGGAGGATGATGGAAAAGAAAAGCAAGAAAAATATGAAGACCATCAATAAGAGAAATTGAAGTGAAAAAGAGAAGAACATTCCCAAGACGGTCCCTGGACAGCAATGCAAGGAGAGAGAGAGTGTGACATTAGCTAAAGGAAGAAAAAGAAAAAGAAGGTGAAGGAGAAGAAATGGAAGAAAAATGAAGACCATCAATATGAAACATTGAAGGGAAAAAATATCTGGTAGATAGTAAGATATTACCAAGATGGTCCCTGGAGAACAATGCAAAGAGAAAGAGAATGTGACATTAGGCAAGACACTAAGGAAGAAGAAGGATTAGAAGATGAAGATAGAGGAATGAACAAAATTAAGAAGAAAGGAGGAAGAACACATTGATTGTATCTATCTCACTTGAAGGACATTGCATGTACCATCCAGGATGACGAAGATGGACCAGAGGATACAAAGAGGCAAAAGAAGCAAAAGAAGGAGAAAGAAAAAGGAGAAGAATACATGACAAAGTAGCAGAAGAGAAAAAAAAAAGAAAAAAAAGAAGAAGACAATGAAAAAAATCCTGTAAATGGTGTATGCTGTTGTTCTACTTTTCAAAAATAAAATGGAAGAAGGAAGAAGGCAAAGAAGCTGTAGGATATAAAAAAAAGTAGAAGAAAAAGGAGGAGAAACAGAAGAAGGACACGTTAAAGGGATAGTCCACCCTTAAGTAAAGTTGGTTTCAATAAAAGCAGATACAAGACAGTAACATATCAGTGAAGAATTGATGGAAATCTGTCAAAGGATAAAAGGTTATGACTTTTTAAAATGATAAAATTATGTTTGACATTCTATTAAAACCAACTGAATGTGAGGGTGAACTATCCCTTTAAGTGCTGATATCTCACTTGAAGGGTATTGGTCCGACCGTCCATGTGAACTCTGCGTACTGCTTGCCCTTGTAGAGGCGGATGACCTGACTCAGCCAGGGCGTGAACTGCTGCTGTACTTCCTGTACTACTGCACCCTGGGAAGACAATGGGAGACAAACATGTCATGATCATCATACACCCGTAGCTCACGTTTATATTTTCTGGCTTTGTGAACCCTGGGGGGTGTTTCACCAAGCTGTTCGTAAGCTACGAACGACTTTACGAATGACTGGTGATCCCTTCAGTATTCCGACAAAGTCTTGTTAACAACAAGAATTTTCATTAATCAGATTTGAACTTAAGCTGCTGGGAATCACAATAATTGAGAATGTGATTTAGCACAAGAAGGGATCACCAGTCGTTCGTAAAGTCGTTCGTAGCTTACGAACAGCTTGGTGAAACACCCCCCTGGTCTAGTTTGGATGTCAAAATTTGCCATGGAACTGCAGAAACCAACGGGATGTGGCCTAATTGTGCCCTTCATGTATGAGATATTTAATGTTTATTTATAGCCTGTTGTTGATTGCCCAAACAGTGTATTGTATGGGAGTCGTGCTGCTTAGTATCTGAGTGAAAGAAAAGGCAGCATGCATATATGCGAGATCAGTAAAGAATGGTTTTAGAGTAAAGAGTAAGAGTGGTAACAATTACAGTGGCTGGATAGGCCGAAAATGTGTGTTTCAGGCTGACGGTGGTGGTCCCAAACTTTTGTAGGAAACAGATTAAGCCCAATATGTTTTGTGCCAGTGTTGGAATTTAGGTTACAGACAACTGGGCTGACAGTTATATCTTTAACCCAAGCTTGACAAATGAAAAATCACCTTAAATGAGCCGCTTTACACATAATGAAATCCTGAACAGTATACCCGAATATCACTTCAAAATCACTTACGGTATAGCCAACATATTTGGCATACCGACATTTTCAAGGATAGCCGCCCTTGTTTCTTTGATCTCTGGCGGCGGCCAGAGATGGTGGTGTACTCTTCCTTATTACAGTTTTTGTGTGTACTGCCATCTCGTTTAACAGGTGTTTTTTGAAATTTGTAACTCTTTGTACTGTGTGCATGTTGTGAAAATTAAACCCTCGCAGAGTTACTAGCTAGTACGCTACCTGGACTAACTTGAGCTGCACTGACGTCCCGTCAAAAAGAGGAAACGGTTCGGTCCCATTGGGTCGGAAGATGTACGCCCCTGACGATTGAACCGACACGTTATTGCCGGTGCTTGAGTTGTACCAGAAGAAAGACTGGTTGACGAAGTGACTGGTGTTGGAGACTAGGTCCGTCATGGACTTCAGAAGACCCGTGGTTCCGTTGAAGGTCAGGGTGAGGAACTAGGGGAAAAGAGAAACACTAAAAGTCAAGAGATTCAGGGCCCTTTTAAACAATATGCTAAATTATTTTGTGGTGTGAGCAAAGGAAATAATCAATTTAAATTGTTTCTGAGATGCACTTAAATAAAGACCATAAAAAGAAATGCGGTCTTTTGAAGCAGGTGGTCTCTGTGTACAGGTTATCTTAATACAGCTTTCAATTAGCATCGTTTAAGGGAAATGAAAAATATGTTTTTTACAGGCAGTTCTTTTATTTAATGTTCTTCATTAATCTCCTAAAAGACCAAATATATTATAAAAAAGATCCTACAATATTATCACACTAATATGTCATACCCCTGCCATGCACTTTAGCCTATGTAGTCATTCTATGCAATTCTGTGCACATAAAATATTTATTTGTCAAAATTAATCCCAAACATCTCTCAACTGTTGGGCCAACATGACAGGATAAAGGGAGTCAAACACGCTAAAAAAACTTCATTGTGAGATCTCTGTATGGGACAGCTGGAGGAAGAAATTATATTCTTTCTCCTCACTTCTCCTCCAAGGAAGAAGCATGGGGCATAATTCTTCATGTATCATTAACTCTTAGAGTGCCATAGCGCTGCGAACACTCTATTGTTATGGTGCTTCATACAGGCTAGCGCTCTATCGATTGACTGCTTTGTACACGCGAGCGCGCTACCGTTCGAGTGCCAGAAGTGCCCTTGCACCCATTTGTAATAGCAGTCATTCTTCATGCCCATTGCACATGTACTGAATGCTTCGCACAGGCTATTGTTCATCGCATCGCATGCACCAGCTAATCGGCTTTGGATTATGCATGTTTGTTTACACCTTTCAGATTTTATTTTCTCAAGTAATTAAGCATTTTCTATTTGATATAAGGGAACAAAACACAGGATGTACATTGTGCACTCAATCATTTTTAGTCAAGGCATAGCCTATTTGTGGGGTCCAAGGGGGATATTTTTCACAAATTCAACTGAATATAGCACAGAAATGACTTCAAAATAAAAAGTACAACTTAGCATTTATTATAAGTTTATAACAAAATAATAAAATAAGATCTGCGTAGAAATTTGATATAATAAAGCTGATAAAATTTTCTACAACTTTTGTGCACAAGTTTTTTCTGGAAAAGTGTATAGATTTCAAAATATAGTGGTTTAAAGATGCCAACACAGAATATAAAGCGCAACTAACGAGGCCTCAAAATAAACTTGGCACAGGTCAGATTTGGGGCGGGCGGGCATCAATGGGGATTAGCAGCGTGGCACTCATCTCTATTCATTGGGGTAGGCTGAGAGTTAAGGTATTTTGCACAAGAAATACACACAAATCTTGAAGAGAAGAAGTATTCTTGGCTTGCAAAGGGTCAATACCTCGTTTGTGATCGACTGGTCTGCACCATCTCCGCTGGACACCTTGACCGGTCTGCTGGTGGACAGAGGCTTTACCCGAAGCATTCGATCTGTATCGACCGTGGAAAAAGAAAAAAAATAGTGTATGGTACATAATTTCTTTTGAAGGGAAAGCAGCATGGCTTAATTGGTAGAAAGATTGTCTCTCATAGGCGAGGCCCTATGTTAGAGTCCAATGCAAGTCCTTGTAACAGAGCTAGCATTGTGTGTTTTTATGCTGCCAGCTCCCCCCCCCCCCTCCCTCCCTGTGAGAAAACATCCCTCAGATAGTATGTTAAATGGAGGTTTTTTGTACAGAAAAAGATAGGTATTTTGTCTGCAGAGATCAAAAGAATGTTTAAATGTCTAGATGATACCGATCTTAGGCTGAACGGCCTTATGGATTGGACCATGAGGGGTCATGCACCTCACTTCAAAACCTCACTTCACTTCATTATTAAAGACTGTCCATCCCTTTTGCAAGCTTAAAATTTGAAATCGTCTATCACGATCGTAAATAGAAGAAAGTGTGATTCAAGACCATTTCTAAGAATATAGCATGTTGAAGCTTTCTGTATGTGTCAAAAAATTAACCCGTTCAGCCTGTAAATTTCAAACCAACTTTTTTCGTACTACGAAAAAAGTATTAGTCTTTGTTACAGTATCTATGTTGTTATTATACATGTGTGAAATCCTAATTTTATGAGTAATTACCAAACTTTGGAGATGATTCCTTCTATAGAACAATTTATTTTCATGATGCGTTTTATAATTTAATAAACAGATTAATAAAAAAAGCAGATATTTGAACACAAACTGCTAAGAGCCTGAGGTAAAGACTATTAATCAGACGTTGTTTACGTGCATTATTTCAATTTTACACTACATATTTTTCAAATTATGAATATACAGCTTGCTAACACTTCTCTATAATATGTTTTGCTAATGTTTCAGTGGTTTTGTGGTGATCTGAAAAAGGTACGGGCTGTCTTTAAGAGCGTGGTGAAAACCCAGTGGAGTGGCCAGAAAGCCTATACAAGAAAACGTGTGGATGACCCCTCATAATCCACTCCTCAAGGCCGTTCAGCTTAAGATCAGTATCGCCTAAGCATTTAAAGACTCTTCTGATGACCTCTTATGAAGACAAAGTGCTATTTTTCTGCTTTTCTCCTTCTTCTCCTCCTCCTTCCTCCATCTCCTCATCTTCATTACCACCTTCATCTTTTCTAAAAGTTGAACTCACCATTTGAGGCCACAGAAACATCAAACAAGCTGTATCCCATGGGAGGAATGGTTGCTAGGAAGACCAGTTCCTTGGTTGCATTGCCACGGTCCCTTCTCACGCTCTTAGTGCTGGCTGTTACGTCTTGAACCTGAGGAAAAAACAACATGATAGTGCCATTCTCATTGGGCTTAAAAAATCGCGAAGTTAGGGTGAAAGTTGCCTAGCAACCGTACCAAAAGCAGAACAGTCCTATTGTCCCGGTCCCCTAACTTCGCGATTTTTTAAAGCCCAATGAGAATGGCACTAATAATGATGACAAGAACACAATACTAATACTATTTAGAAAATAGTAAAACTTTTGGTAACTTCATGTGGTTGCATTTTTTTGGATAATTGACCCACTAATGGGGTGAACAAAGGAAAAGAACAAGGCATTAGCAATATTGTGTCTCGCCCACTTGCGAAAATAACCAGAAATATCGCGATCTCCGTTGCTACGCAAAAGAATTGTATCCCTGGCTGATTGTGAAATATCTGCCATAGAATGTAACATTCCATAAATGAGAAGGGCTATTTCACGCAATGCTACTTCCTCTATCTACTCCCCCTCCCCCACCTTCCCCCTTCTTTGAGATGGAATAAAAAGCCTCCACCAAGTTCTATTAGATTAGACAAAGACAAAACAGGATGATAATCAGTTGCACAATAGAGGAGGTACCCCCAGTGCATCTATGACCCAAGTTAGGTTGTAATCCAAGCAACCTATGTGAAGTTATTTGTCAAAAGAGAGTCTTGCAGGTAAACTTTAACGTATGACCTCAAATGACCTTTGACCTTATCCTGTGACCTCCAACAGCACCACAACATGAAGGTACCCCCAGTGCGTCTATGACCCAAGTTAGGTTGTAATCCAAGCAACCTATGTGAAGTTATTTGTCAAAAGAGAGTCTTGCAGGTAAACTTTAACGTATGACCTCAAATGACCTTTGACCTTATCCTGTGACCTCCAACGGCACCATAACATGAAGGTACCCCCAGTGCATCTATGACCCAAGTTAGGTTGTAATTAAAGAAACCTATGTGAAGTTATTTGTCAAAAGAGAGTCTTGCAGGTAAACTTTAACGTATGACCTCAAATGACCTTTGACCTTATCCTGTGACCTCCAACGGTACCATAACACGAAGGTACCCCTAGTGCATCTATGACCCAAGTTAGGTTGTAATCCAAGCAACCTATGTGAAGTTATTTGTCAAAAGAGAGTCTTGCAGGTAAACTTTAACGTATGACCTCAAATGACCTTTGACCTTATCCTGTGACCTCCAACGGCACCATAACATGAAGGTACCCCCAGTGCATTTTTGACCCAAGTTAGGTTGTAATCCAAGCAACCCATGTGAAGTTATTTGTCAAAAGAGAGTCTTGCAGGTAAACTTTAACGTATGACCTCAAATGACCTTTGACCTTATCCTGTGACCTCCAACGGTACCATAACATGAAGGTACCCCCAGTGCATCTATGACCCAAGTTAGGTTGTAATCCAAGCAATCCATGTGAAGTTATTTGTCAAAAGAGAGTCTTGCAGGTAAACTTTAATGTATGACCTCAAATGACCTTTGACCTTATCCTGTGACCTCCAACGGCACCATAACATGAAGGTACCCCTAGTGCATCTATGACCCAAGTTAGGTTGTAAACCAAGCAACCTATGTGAAGTTATTTGTCAAAAGAGAGTCTTGCAGGTAAACTTTAACGTATGACCTCAAATGACCTTTGACCTTATCCTGTGACCTCCAACGGTACCATAACATGAAGGTACCCCCAGTGCATCTATGACCCAAGTTAGGTTGTAATCCAAGCAATCCATGTGAAGTTATTTGTCAAAAGAGAGTCTTGCAGGTAAACTTTAATGTATGACCTCAAATGACCTTTGACCTTATCCTGTGACCTCCAACGGCACCATAACATGAAGGTACCCCTAGTGCATCTATGACCCAAGTTAGGTTGTAAACCAAGCAACCTATGTGAAGTTATTTGTCAAAAGAGAGTCTTGCAGGTAAACTTTAACGTATGACCCAAAATGACCTTTGACCTTATCCTGTGACCTCCAACGGCACCATAACATGAAGGTACCCCCAGTGCATCTATGACCCAAGTTAGGTTGTAATCCAAGCAACCCATGTGAAGTTATTTGTCAAAAGAGAGTCTTGCAGGTAAACTTTAACGTATGACCTCAAATGACCTTTGACCTTATCCTGTGACCTCCAACGGTACCATAACATGAAGGTACCCCCAGTGCGTCTATGACCCAAGTTAGGTTGTAATCCAAGCAATCCATGTGAAGTTATTTGTCAAAAGAGAGTCTTGCAGGTAAACTTTAACGTATGACCTCAAATGACCTTTGACCTTATCCTGTGACCTCCAACGGTACCATAACATGAAGGTACCCCTAGTGCATCTATGACCCAAGTTAGGTTGTAATCCAAGCAACCTATGTGAAGTTATTTGTCAAAAGAGAGTCTTGCAGGTAAACTTTAACATTTGTGACGGACGACGGACGACGGACGGACGACGGACGACGGACGGACGACGGACGGACGACGGACGGACGACGGACGGACGACGGACGGACGCCATTTGGATCCCTTAGTCTCGCCTTCACCTCCGGTGGGCGAGACAAAAATGAAAAAGAGGAGAGGTGATTTTATATTTTATAACACTCACACAAGACTATATTTAGTTATTATTATTATTATTAATAGTTATTAATTAAAAGTTATAAATTCAATGCTAATAATGATAACAGTAATGGTAATCATTTTTACTTTCACAGCACATACTTGATATACATTTTTATATTCCACATATTAAGAATGTTACTATATGATTGGTCAAGAGTTGATCATGTGATAAAATGTATTTTTTCCCATCTGATCACCTGAGAAGAAAAGTTCGTTACACTCTACGTGATAGTACTTTTTGGTTTTGCTGATCTCTTCACTCCTCACAGTCCTAACGCATGATCAATATTTTGAGTATGCGCGAAATAAAAGTGTGTTACACTCAGAGTATCAATTGTAAATCGGCGCAGACGATGCTACGGTGCGTGGCAATTACAAATTTGTGGTTATAGCGCGCTACGCCAGGCGTGGGCACGTATGTACACGTACGTACATGTACACGTAGTCTATATACAGTTTGTGTTTACCCAGAGTCGCGCTTTAATAAAAAAGGCCCATTAATTAGCACAACAGCAACATGACTCAGGGAAGTGAACTTCATCCTGTACTATACCATAATGTTGTTCGTAGCCCCTTACCCCCTCCGATAACCAGAACATGGTGTAACATTAAATTTGGGTTAGATTTTCGGTAGCCGCACCGACCAGAATGTTAAATTTCCTGCGGCTTGGGCAAATCAACGGAAATTCAAGTTGCGCCTCGGCCACAATACCACAAGAGTTCCCGTAGGGTGCTCCATGATTTTCCGCTCAAACTCAAAAACGCAGCTGGAAAGAAATGTATCGGGTATTGCAACAAATTTTGTTACTAGGTAGAGAGCATGCGCAGTAGTGCCAAGGAAGAAAACAAAAAAGTACGATCACGTAGCCGCACCGACCCGATACGCTTTTATAAGTTAAATTGTCATTTTTTGGTATAGATATTGGTTTCAGATGTGGATTATAAAGCAAATAATCAACTTTTGGTTTCAGGCAATGAGATGAACTATCACTTCCTCCGTGATCTGAATGTATACACTAAGATAACTACATCCAGATCGCTTCGGCAGTGATACTTCGTCCCATCACCCTCACCAACATTGATTATTTGCTTAATATTCAGCTGACCAAGCCCTAATAAGAGAACTTTTTAGGCTCCTCCAAATTTGAAAAATGTGTGACAACAATAAATTTCCTTGAAAATTCTTCAGCACAGTGATTCCTTTTACAAAGTTATGAAGGTCTTTCACGACTGTACTTTCTTTTGGAATCCAGATTGTTTACCTAAACGCTGAATATAGTGTCCATTGGAGTGAACAGAAGGCTGTTTAGCCTACAAATGGCATCAAACAGGCACTAACGCTGCCATGTGTGCATTTTCACACCAGGCGGGTGTTTCACCAAGCTGTTCATAAGCTACGAACGACTGGGGACCCATTCTTGTGCTAAATGCGATACCACACTTTGTTCCTGTTTTAACATATCAGGAGTTAATTTCCAATAATCCTAATAAAATTTGACAAATCATAAGCTTTGTATTCAGACACTTGTTAACAACAAGAATTTTCATTTATAAACATCAGATTTGAACTTAAGTTGATGGGAATCAAAATCATTGAGAATGTGCTTTAGCACAAGAAGGGATCACCAGTCATTCGTAAAGTCAGTCGTAGCTTACGAACAGCTTGGTGAAACACCACCCAGTAATGCACATAATTCCTATAGAGCGTGTTTTTTGTCTGACAGAGAAAGGGTTAACCTGTTCTTTACTGGGGGTATTTCACCAAGCTGTTCGTAAATTACGAACGACTTTACGAACGACTGGTGATCCCTTCTTGTGCTAAATGTGATACCACACTTTGTTCATTGAGAATCTGATTTAGCACAAGAAGGGATCACCAGTCGTTCGTAAAGTTGTTCGTAACTTACGAACAGCTTAGTGAAACACTCCCCTGGTTTGTCCATACTCAGATACTGAGCAGCACCACTTGCATGTGATCTCCTGTATGGACATTATATACGAGGCTAGGAATAAAGGTTTAATTCCTTAAAGGGCAAAAATAAGCCACAACAGTTTGCAAAGTGCAGTTTCATGGCAAATTTTGACACCCTAACTGGACCAGGGTTCACGAAGCCCAAAAATCTAACCATGAGCAATGGGTTAAAGGGAATATACTGTACTGGGAAGACGAAGAGCCTTCAAAAGGCTGATCGTGAGCAATCTTCTTCCAAATGGTCTTAAATACATGTATTGTCTATTTTAGACACTTGCTGAAAGTTACTTGCCCTCAAAGGATCCACATTTGGAGTACTTAGTGATTAAATCACAAATCCTCAAAATGTTTGGGCCGAACATTTTGAGAATTTCACAAATTTTGACTAATTTCTCCAAATGTGGATCATTTAAGGGCAATAACTTTCAGCAAGTTTCTAAAATGGACAATACATGCCTTTAAGACCATTGACAAGAAGATCACTCATGATCAGCTTTTTGTCTTCCCAGTACAGTATATTCCCTTTAAGACTGCCATACAAAATCAATCAATAATAGAGCAATGACAGACCTGGCTGGTGACTGCTGTGCCGTTGGGTCCTGTGACGCTGTATGCTGCTTGATTGACAGGAAGTCTGATGGGCGTGGTCACCGTGCGTGCTATAGGGTTGTATACCATCACTGTGAACTGGAACGCAAGAGAGGACATCAAAGCATGTTCGTAGTTGCACTATGCCAAAGAGCAGATTAAAGGAGAATTACACCCCTGTAATAAGTTGACTTGAATAAAAGCAGACAAATTAGAGAAAGTTTCAGAAAATTCAGACCTATCGTAAGAAAGTTATTTCTGTGTGGAATGTTTTAAAAGATTTATTTTGGCTGTGTTTGATGGTAGATAGTTGCCTCTCAACATTCACTTCACATTGATGATTTTAGAAATACATCATAATATTTTGCTGCAAGGATAAATGGCCGTAGTTTCTGTCTTTTCGATTCTGTCTTTCCCTTTGGCTTACTACACATCTTCATACCAATAGTAATAAGATAGTTAACCCTTACATTAGCAGATCTTGAAAAACCCATTGGCTCACTACACATCTTCATACCAATGGTAATGAGAAAGTCAATCCTTACATTAGCAGATCTTGAAAAACCCATTGGCTTACTTCGCATGTTCATACCAATGTAATGAGAATATTAATCCTTACATTACCAGTCCTTGAAAACCTCATTGGCTGACTACACATATTTGTGCCTATGGTAATGAGAAGGCAAAGGATTGATCTCTTTTTTCGGGACTTACCGAGGTCAGTTGCTCTGAAGAGGGGCAGACACTGATGTTGACGTAGTTGCAGTGTTCGGGCGTGGCCGCAGTCTGGACATTAAACTTCTCAGCGACATCATGGGACAAGGCTTCACCAATCAAAGCCTGTGAGATGGAAATAAAAAAATTAATATGTTTCAATCATTTGAATAAACAAATAATAAATCAAGAAAAGAATACAAATATTCATATCATAGCTAATGTTTTAAATAAAATAATAAACAAGTATTCAACTATAGAAATACTTCAGTTTTATGTGTCGTTTGATTGACTGATTGATTAATAAATCCCGTTGGCACCTGTGATTAGTTTAAATCATAAACTATTATGTAGCGTGTTCAATAACACTTACGTATTGTACTCACTATCAACTTGTATGTTGCGACAGACAGTGAAAATCAGTTAGATCTGAATGCACATATCTTTTTAATGGATGTTAATAAATGAAATTCTCCCTATCGCATATAGCTCTCCGAATCTGAACGCGTGTGGCGCTCTAATTTTTTTACCTTTAATTCTTGGGATATGAACTTCCGGTCCACGAACATTCGGCAATCCCGTACAATAATAAGGGACCAGGGTATCCAACTAATTTTATGAATATTAACCCTAAACCTAACCCTGACCTTAACACTAACCCTAAACCTTATTCTAAACCTAACCCTGACCCTAACCACAACCCTACACAAAATTTTCACTGCTTAATTCATAAAAAAAAGTGATTTCTTGGTCACTTTCTGCCGACAACCAGCTCTTACCGGAAGTATACGTCCCAAGAGCAATCGATCAGATATCGGTATCGTGAGGTGATATCGCTTGATATCGGCTATATGCGATAGGGAGAATTAACTGAACAAAAATGCTCCTGTTTGGACTTCTCTTACCTGACAGTCGACACGTCCAACGGAGAGCCTCTTGGCGTAGTCATTGGCAACGTGCTGCTTCTCTGTACCACTGAGACAACATGGGAGGATGAAAGATACATGAATGATAAATGATAATGATATATGAATTTAAGATACATGAATGGTACCACCGTACATGACAAAACCAATGCTAATTATGGTACTGTAATTAAAACAAGGCATTAGCAATATTGTGTCTCGCCCACTTGCGAAAATAACCAGAAATATCGCGATCTCCGTTGCTACGCAAAAGAAAACTGAAACAAACAAATAAGCAACTTTAAACAGACAACATCAAAATCAGGTGCAAAATAGTGACTTTGAATAAATTTGCATAAATGTGCATGAGTAATGTTTGCCTAAATCTACATCAGTAATGCTCACACATGCTCACACAATTCTGTGCACAAGTTAGGAAGCCTTCACCAAGAGTCTTGCAAGTAAACTTTAATGTATGACCTCAAATGACCTTTAACCATATCATGTGACCTCTTACAGCACAATAACATGCAGGTGCCCCCTGTGCATCCATCATCCAAGTTTGATTGCCATTGTAGCAACATGTGATGAGTTATGTGTGATAAGAGAGTCTTGCAAGTAAACTTTAACGTATGACCTCAAATGACCTTTGACCTTATCCTGTGACCTCCAACGGTACCATAACATGAAGGTACCCCCAGTGCATCTATGACCCAAGTTAGGTTGTAATCCAAGCAACCTATGTGAAGTTATTTGTCAAAAGAGAGTCTTGCAGGTAAACTTTAACGTATGACCTCAAATGACCTTTGACCTTATCCTGTGACCTCCAACGCCACCATAACATGAAGGTACCCCCAGTGCATCTATGACCCAAGTTAGGTTGTAATCCAAGCAACCCATGTGAAGTTATTTGTCAAAAGAGAGTCTTGCAGGTAAACTTTAACGTATGACCTCAAATGACCTTTGACCTTATCCTGTGACCTCCAACGGTACCATAACATGAAGGTACCCCCAGTGCATCTATGACCCAAGTTAGGTTGTAATCCAAGCAACCCATGTGAAGTTATTTGTCAAAAGAGAGTCTTGCAGGTAAACTTTAACGTATGACCTCAAATGACCTTTGACCTTATCCTGTGACCTCCAACAGCACCATAACATGAAGGTACCCCCAGTGCATCTATGACCCAAGTTAGGTTGTAATCCAAGCAACCTATGTGAAGTTATTTGTCAAAAGAGAGTCTTGCAGGTAAACTTTAACGTATGACCTCAAATGACCTTTGACCTTATCCTGTGACCTCCAACGCCACCATAACATGAAGGTACCCCCAGTGCATCTATGACCCAAGTTAGGTTGTAATCCAAGCAACCCATGTGAAGTTATTTGTCAAAAGAGAGTCTTGCAGGTAAACTTTAACGTATGACCTCAAATGACCTTTGACCTTATCCTGTGACCTCCAACGGTACCATAACATGAAGGTACCCCCAGTGCATCTATGACCCAAGTTAGGTTGTAATCCAAGCAACCCATGTGAAGTTATTTGTCAAAAGAGAGTCTTGCAGGTAAACTTTAACGTATGACCTCAAATGACCTTTGACCTTATCCTGTGACCTCCAACAGCACCATAACATGAAGGTACCCCCAGTGCATCTATGACCCAAGTTAGGTTGTAATCCAAGCAACCTATGTGAAGTTATTTGTCAAAAGAGAGTCTTGCAGGTAAACTTTAATGTATGACCTCAAATGACCTTTGACCTTATCCTGTGACCTCCAACGCCACCATAACATGTAGGTACCCCCAGTGCATCTATGACCCAAGTTAGGTTGTAATCCAAGCAACCCATGTGAAGTTATGGATCATAAGAGAGTCTTGCAGGTAAACTTTAACATTTGTGACGGACGACGGACGACGGACGACGGACGACGGACGACGGACGACGGACGACGGACGGACGACGGACGGACGACGGACGGACGACGGACGGACGACGGACGGACGCCATTTGGATCCCTTAGTCTCGCCTTCACCTCCGGTGGGCGAGACAAAAACAGCCCCCCCCCTCGACATTTTTCACAATAAATTTGTAATGCGAAAAGATTGCGCCGCAACGTTTCATGATTTTTTCCTTCAAGTCTCACGCAACTTTTAAGACCAAATTTGCGACGCGGTGTTGCCAACGATTTGCATCAAAAAAACAATGAAAAACATAAAGTAAAAAAAACAGAGAAATACATCAGAAATTCAAAAAACAATAAAATACAGAAGAAAAACTTTGATATTGCCCTTTTTTAAAATCCTAATTTGATAACAATGCTAAGAAGAGTGTCTGGACTGAAATCTAGCAGTTTTGCGGCTATATTTAAAGATTTACAACCAAATTATGACTTAAATGCATTTAATTAGCATAATTAATTAATTAAAAATAGATTTAAACAATTTTGGTGCAATTGACAATTGAATTGTGGAGATTAGGTCATCGGTGACGTATGTGCCAATTTTCGTCGAGGTCGCGCGCTCAATGGTCGAGATCTGGGGGGGGGGGGGGGCTGTTTTTGCCCCCTCCCCGGGCTATGCGATTCAAAATAGCCCGGGCTATATAGAGTTAAGTGCCAGAGCCCATGTGTCATTTCTTCTACAAAAGGTTTCCGTCACTCATTGCTCATAGATAGATTGTTTGGGCTTCGTGAGCCCTGGTCTCGCTAGGATGTCAAAATTTGCCATGGAACCACAGAAACCAAAGGGGTGTGGTGAAGTCAATTCTGTAGCTAATGATTTTTCAGTTTTTAATCACTATGTCACATAGAGTACTTAATCTACAATTACCCAGATGAATTACAACCATGTTTGTCCAACTCATTGCTTATATGTGTCTATAGTATTACTAAATATGTATTACAATGTCATGTTATTGTGTTGGCGGAGAGCAAATTTCCATGATTTCGGACTGAATAAAATATGTTGTATATCTTGTAAATAAGGAATTTGATACTAATTCATAGCCTGTCGCCTTTTGCCAATACAGCAGATTTTGCGGGAGTGGTGTTGCTCAGTATCTGAGTGAAGAAAAGCCAGCCCGCAAGTACGAGGGCACAGTAACGAACAGGTTAACCCTTTCTGAGCTACTTACGTAACAGCATCGTGATGCTGCGCTACAGCCATAGCTTTTTCTGAAATAAACAAACAAATTAAGCAAATCTCAGATTAACGACATTTCAAATGAAAAAAAAATGTGTCTATTCTTAATATCCATCTTAATGCTATAGGTAAGGCAAAATACTGCTCTATGGCTTCTATATGTATTGCTTATGCCACATTCCATTAATGGCACATTAAGTGTCAATAACAAAATGAACAAACTAAAAAAAAAAAAGGAAACCATCTTTTATATGTTGTGCTTATCTCCACATAAATGAAATACAAGATCATTAATATTACTGATGTCAATAGTGAAAGTTGGAAACTGGCCAAACTTCCGGAGAATAAGAGGTATTATTGTGAATTGTTTTCAAATAATACTGTACTTCCTTGTTTAAAAAGCACCTGATTATTAATCAGCGTATATGTGGTTTAGTTTAACACAGTTCACCTTTCACAATTTTCACAATTTCATAAATTTATTTAATAAACATAAAAATATACTCTCAATATACTGCCAATGGAAGCGGACATTAAATGACGGGGACTTTTAACCACTTGCAAAATAGTCTGTCAAGATTGGACGAACACAAATTTGTACATAGAAGTTGATATTTGAGAGAAAGCAGGAGGTCATGGTGTTTTTTAATCATGAATGAGATACTGATTATTAAAATAGAAAAAGAAAGTCAAGTCCTAAATTGAAATACAGTCCGTTTGCAAAGACCACTGTCAATAAAGACCAACTGTCTTTAAAGATCACTCATCTTAAGTCCCTCCAGTATAGTTTGAATGTTGGTAATTACACCTCTCTAGAAAGACAACCTAGTCATAAAATGCACTCTTTTTGTTTCCCTTGCTAAATGGTCTTTATAGACAGGGTGAACTTTATCTACACAAAAAACACTGTCCACAGAGACCAACTGTCTCTAAAGAGCACTGACCTTTCCCTGGAATCCCCCAGTTTTGGATCGGTCAATGGAGGTGCACATCAACATTGATTTTTAGCATGTACCCATTTATATATCTATTATTTTTGCATTACTTAAGGTTTCTACTTCAATTCCTAGGATAATTAACAGAAAACAGTGCGCTTAGAAATGCCCATATTAAGAACCAAATAAATGTTTTGTATCATTATTATTATTATTATCTTGAGTCCCTCCATTAAAGTTTGCATGTTGGTAATGACACCTGTCAAGAATGGCAACATATCCATAAACTGCCCTATTTCTGCTTCCCTTGTCGTGGTCTTTATAGACAGGTTGGCCTGTAATTATACTGTTATAACTATGATGTCCCTACAAAACTGCATTACTTTGTACTTAGCAATCCTTCATGTCATGTATTTCCTTTTATGTGAATATAGTTGATAAGGTACACCAGCATGTATGAAAAGAGGCAGTCTAGCTTTGGATAGGAGAGAGGATAGAGTAGGAGGAGAGACGGCGCTAACAGAACACATCAGGAGGAGACAAGCCAGTCTAGCTTTGAGGGTTGGGGTTCAACTCTAAGCCATGTTGTTACGCTATGTTACGCCATCGAAATGAGTATCAAAATGATATTGGAATGACCATCGAAATGACTACCGAAATAAACTTCTGAAACTACAACTCCTGTCGACATCGTGTGTTATGTACGTCTATAGGTCTCCAAATAGAGAAACCTGTACTACAAAAGTAGCACCTGTAACAATACTTACTCAGTCTATCTGACGACACCTGGGGAGCTTTGAAATTGCCCTTCCCAATGAAGCTCTCCAATTGCTTGCAGACCTGCATTTGGAAAGGAAAAGAAACCACATGAATTAAGTCAGACAAATGAATACAAAATAATACTGTTAAATGTTAATTCTAACAAATCCTTCTTTACAAATATGGGATAGAAGTGATTACTTTGAGCACCCCCAAAACTATATAAATAATTATGCAAACTCACAGCTCCTTCATAAATTGTTATTGTGTCTATTCTTAAGTTGCTACTACAGCGTCAGCACAGGCTATCAACATGTTTTATTGTTGGAAAACCACAGCAAAGGTCCTGTAAATATTGTAAAAACACATAGACACAACAACGAAGCAGAAATTAACAAGCAACAAACCTGCGCACAACAAAGGAACAAACACCACTAAAAAAATAAATGAGCACTGTTACCTGAAAGACTAATTTGACTGCCGGACCGAATCTAGCAGAAAAAACAAACCAGCAATACTATGCAAACAAACAACAGTAAAACACAATCAAAGAATAAACAAGCAAGCATAGGTAAAAGTGACCTTGTAGATTCCTTTTATCCAGTGAGTGGGGTAATGATGCAGATCCTTCACAAAAAACATTGTTCACACTGATGAGAATACCCTAGGTAAATAAGACCACATTATTTTTATCGGTATCATTATTATCATTATTGTAATACCTGCAAGATATTGTTGGATTCTCTAACATATCCCTTGATGGCCGGCCGGCTCACGAAGTAGCCGCTCCAGAAGTTGTGAGGGGCGTCGCCGTAGGGCATGAAGTCCTCGCTCTTGGTGGTCCAGGTGACGTTGGCTTGGTTGAGGTTGTAGACGTAGCAGGACGGAGTTGAGTACAGCAGATGGATTCCTGTCTCACTCTCCTGGCAGGGAGGAGAAAACGAAATATATTTGTTTGTATTATGAGCAGGAATTCCAACCTGTTTTGCTTGCCCCCAGAAATAAAAATGCTATTTGAAGAGTGAATGATTATATTCTTACGAGCAGGAATCGTGATTTGTGAAAAACACAGGAAAATATACGTGACAATCACATCGAATATACTAAATTTGTTTTTCTTGATTTATTGTAATGATAACATCTGGATGTGTGAAAACACCCAAAGGAACTTTTGTGCCAATTTTGTACATTTTCTTACATTATTCTTCCAAAATATTAACCATAAAGATATAATTGAATTTTGACTAGTTGTATTTGGTGTATTGTAGCAATAATTTGTGACAGTGCAAAAACATAAAACAAATTAGAATGCACTTTTTTTAGAAGAAAACATAAACTTTCACCTTTGCATTAAAAATACTTAATGACCTTGGTGAGGTATTTTGTACACAAGATCATATTTTGATGATAAAAAATACAATTTTACTATCTAAACCATCACAAAGAGATACAAAATCATAAAAACAAAAAACACAGAATAAGAAGACAACTAATCTCACCTTTTCATTGACATACTTGATGAGCTTGTCTAGGTTCTTGTACCAAGCGTTCGCATTCTCATACTGAAAATCCGAGCCCATTGTCATGATGATGTGATTGGTCCTGTAGAATGCCCCCTGTAACACAATGTTACATAACAGTAGTGAAGAAAAAGCCATAGGGGCTCAGGCTGGTGAACCCCCCCACAAAGTAAAAAAGTGCCTTTGTGGGAAATAAAAGTGCCCCCTTGTTTTTTTTCCTCATAGGGTTTAATAGGATCTCTGTTTCATGACTTAAGGCCTTAAAAGTAGCCCCCCACCCATCATCCCCCGCCAAGAAATAAATTGTGATTTTTATTTAAACTTCTGATTGCACAAATCAACAAAATTCAAATTTAATAAAAAGTACTTAAAAAGAAGTTAAGGTTTAGAACACTGATGATGATGGCATTTCCATATCAGAACTTTGCTGCAGTTACAGTCCGCCTATACCGATCTCAATCCTGTGCTTATGTGCCCTCTTCAACCTCTCCAGGATATGACGCTGCTTCAAGTGACCAAAGTACTGTAATTTATGTCTATTGACCACCATAACAAGATATCCATCTGTCACATTGAGTTCTTGTTTTATTGATTCATTTCTTTGTCTTTGTACCCAAGGCACCCATAGGATTTTCCTGTTACACTCAAAGGCACTTATGGAGCTTGCATCGCACTTTTTCATAATCCATGATTCTGAACCATACGTTGCCCTGGAAAGATGCATCATTGTTGACACAGTGCCACAGTGGCTAAATTGACTGCAAAAAAATGACAAATAAATCCATCTACACAATATCATGATGCTTGATTTCTGACCTGATCCTTGGCATATTTGAGGAATTTATCCACTCTCTCATCCACGTTGTAGTCATACAGTGCAGGGTCATCCTGGAATATGAGATAGAAAATAACCATTTTTGGCAAAAATTTATTTTAAGGACATATATTACTCTACATGTATGTTTTTTTTTAACTTCATGTTTCACACCCAAGCACTCATTTTGTCCTGTAAGATATTAAATTAAGAACATGATTACATTAGGAACATGATCTTTTTGATTATCTGAGCTGGTTTATCACTTATTATATATATATTGTGACATGAACTGCACTTTTCACTGCAAATAACTCAAAAGTGATTTAAATGCTTCAGCACACATTAGCAACAAATACATTTGCTTCTGACAATCTGTTGTTCGGACAATAAACGACAGGCTATGAATAAACTTCAAATACCTAAAAGGACACAATTAAGCCACAACCATTTGTTACAGCAGTTCAAGGCAAATCTTGATGTTTTTACTGGACCAGGGTCTACAAAGCCAGAAAATCTAACAGTTAGCAATAGGTTAGGAAGTCCTAACCTGAATAGGGGGGTCACTACACCCCCGATCGTAGCAAAAGCCCCCTGGAGGGTTGTAGCCGTTGAAGAGAACACCAAAGAACAGGTCCGCAGGGCTCCCCAAGCTAAGGTCTGCGTGCCAAACCTGCTCCATCCGCTTGGTATTCATGCGACGGATTTTATCGTTGTAGCTCAACCTCCCAAAGAAGAACCCGTCGAAACCCATCTACCGTTCGGTTGTCATTTGGAGGTGGAGTAGAGAGGGCATGCAGGGAAAGAGAAGAGGGGTGGGGAGGGAGGGAAAGAGAGAGGGAAAGAGGAAAAGAGAGGGGGGTAGGAAGAGAGAGAGAGAGATAGATATAGGAAGAGAGAGATGGGTGGGAGGGGGAGAGAGGGGTGGGAAGGGAGAGAGATGGCAACAGAGGAAAAGAGAGAGGGGTGGGGAGGGTGGGAAAGAGAGAGGGAAAGAGGAAAAGAGAGGCGGTAGGAAGAGAGAGAGGGAGATATAGGAAGAGAGACATGGGTGGGAAGGGGAGAGAGGGGTGGGAAGGGAGAGAGTGGCAACAGAGGAAAAGAGAGAGGGGTGGGGAGGGAGGAGAGAAAGAGAGAGAGATAGAGAGAAAGAGAGAAAGAGAAGAGAAGCAAGAAGAGGGAAGATACATATGTGGGAGGAGAGTGGAGGGAGAGCAAGAGAGAAAGAGAGAGAGAGAATAAAAGAGAGGAGAGACACAGGGAGGAAGGAGGATAGAGAATGAGGATAGAGCATGCAGCCAGAGAGAGAGAGAGAAAGAGAAGTGGGGAGAGAGAAAGAGAGGTGAGGAGAGAGACACAGAAGTAGGGAGAGAGACAGAGAGAGAAAGTGGGGGTGGGGGGAGAGGTGACAGAGAGGAAGACGGGTTAAATGTTGATACCTGTATAGGCGGATCGTTGCAGTTCTGATCGTAGCAGAAACCTGGTGGAGGATCGTAATGACCATAGAGGGCGCCAAAGAAAAGATCGGACGACGCCCCTATGCTGGAGCTGCCATGCCAGATCTGCTCCATGTTCTTGCTATTCAGACGGTGGAGCTTATCGTTGTAACCAAGCCTCGCAAAGAAGAAACCATCAAAGCCCATCTAGTGGAGATCGTGGGTGAGCAGAATGGGATGGAATGGAGATGGGATGGCGCATGAATTTATGGCTTGATGGCATTTTTTACACTAGCACAGTCTACACAGTCATCATATCTACAAAGACCACAGTCCTTACAGATCACCTGTCCATAGAGACCACTCAAATTGAATCACTTTGCGGCAGTATGCATGTTATTGCACCTGTTTATAGAGACCACTCAAATTGAATCAATATGTAGGAGTGTGGATGTCATTGCACCTGTCTGCAAATACAACTCAAATTGAATCAATTTGTAGCATGTCCATGTTATCACACCTGTTGTCTATAAAGGCCACTCAAATTGAATCAATAGCAGTATGCATGTTATGGCACCTGTTGTCTATAAAGGCCACTCAAATTGAATCAATATGTAGCAGTATGCATGCTATTGCACCTGTTGTCTGTAAAGGCCACTCAAATTGAATCAATTTGTAGCAGTGTGCATGTTATTGCACCTGTTTATAGAGACCACTCAAATTGAATCAATATATGTAGCAGTGTGCATGTTATCACATCTGTTGTCTGCAAAGGCAACTCAAATTGAATCAATATGTAGCAGTATGCATGCTATTGCACCTGATTATAGAGACCACTCAAATTGAATCAATATGTAGCAGTGTGCATGTTATCGCACATGTTGTCTATAAAGGCCACTCAAATTGAATCAATATGTAGCAGTATGCATGCTATTGCACATGTTGTCTATAAAGGCCACTCAAATTGAATCAATATGTAGCAGTGTGCATGTTACCACACCTGTTGTCTATAAAGGCCACTCAAGTTGAATCACTTAGCAGCAGTGTGCATGTTATCACACCTGTTGTCTATAAAGGCCACTCAAATTGAATCAATATGTAGCAGTGTGCATGTTATCACACCTGTTGTCTATAAAGGCCACTCAAATTGAATCAATATGTAGCAGTGTGCATGCTATTGCACCTACTGTATCATATTGAATCCTTTTGGATCAATTTGAATGTTATTGCAACTGTCTACAAAGACCACTTGAATTTAATGCCTTGAGAGCCAATTGCATATAGTTTGCACATAAATACCACCTGTCCTTTGTACCATTTCTCCTTCTTCCCTTGAGTATTGTAGTCTTTACAGACAGGTTTTGACTGCAAATCGACACAAATCCCATGACGTGGCAGTCTGGCATATTGATAATTTAACCCATTGTGTTCTAGGTACACTGCTGCTCTATGGGATTTGTGTGTATTACTTGTGCTGAAATGAGACCGTGGTATAGAAAAGGGTTTACAATGGCCTAGGTACTAGGTTGTGAAGTGCATGGACACAACCCAGTCAGTTAGCAACTAAGTCTGGTAACACAAACTACGCCCTAATGATTTCATAGCTCCTCTGGCTTCTTCAATCCCTTCTCGAGGATGGGATTGGGGGCATAGTCTGTGTTACCAGACATAGCTGTTGACAGACTGGGTGGTGTCCATGCACCTCACAGCCTAATACCTAGGCTAGGTTTACAATAACAGATGCATATAATGCACATGATAAACAGTGATACACTTCACTACACAATGGAAACAGATCTAGAAATGCATGACACACGTGATATATGGATTCTTTGAGTGTGATTACTTTTGTTGGTGTTTACAATAGACCTGTTTGTAGTAACACCATGGTCAGACAATCCACTGAATCAAATACTACTAGACCGCAGACTGGGATTTGTTTTCATGAAGCTGTGTTGGGTGATGGATGCAAGGACAATTTACGGCGTGCCTATAATAACAATGAGAGCAGGTGCACATGATGTAACATTCTTTTGCTACCTTCTCAGAGCTGAATAGCTTTTCTCGTATCTGCATGATAATGGGTATGAATGTGATCGACCATCTCATGAATTTCCATTTTAATCAGTGAATGGTATGATTGACCTGAGGTCATTTGAAATAGAGCTTGAATCTTTGAGAATTGGTGATTCAATATACAAATGGAAGTTACAATGTACATGACTGCTTTATGAGAAGAATTTATGTTCATTTGTTTCCAGTGCAAAAATCACATGTGGGCTCAAGGTGGTTTATCCCCCAAATTGCAAAAAACAATAGCCTGAAGAACAATAGAGACAATTGGGAAGAAATATTTCTCATGAAGTAAAATACACAACATAGTTCTGTATGTTTGTTTCAAGACATCCACAAATGACTCTGAACACAAGTAGAATTGAATAAAACCCATCAAACCTGAGAAACAGATTGGGAAAAATTCTAGAAAATTCAGACATACTTTATATACGGAAGTTCTGAATTTGAGAAAATCATGTAAACCAGCACTACATTATGATAGTAAACCTTCATGCGCAAATCCCTGCGATGACACAGTGTATGTTTTTCTCTTTTTTTTCTTTGTATCATGCATACATTTACAGAGCAAGATTGAAATCTTTATAATGCAACTTTGCGTACCAATGAATCTGCCCATGAACTTCACTCAGAGCAGTTACATTGTAAAATGAAGTGCCATTAATCATAATCTTTAGAGATGTCAACTTCTTTTTAATATGTAATATGTCTGATTATGCTGAAACAGTAACTTATTAAACTCTTTGTATAATCAGAGTTTCATTGCCATTTCACACCACTGTGCCTGTAGCCTAGCCTCAAGACTATTGGACATTTCTCATTATTTTTTTTTTTAGAAAATAGAGTCTAGTACTCACAAGACTAGTAACACTTTCATTCTTCCTTTTTTGGGTGAGCAGAGGAATTGAGATTGTAGTCTACTTCCGCTAGACCTGTTTATTAAATATTGTACTTTAGAATAGCAAAACACAACAGCCTTGATTCAAAACTAACCTGAGCAAAGAGCGAGGCTTGCTCCTTGGAATGCCCGAAGGGGTCAATGTGCCACGCCACACGAGGGATGCCGCACTTGCCGAATGTATCAACGAGGAAGCGAAGTCCCTCCGACATCTGGTCAATGATGGCGTTGTAATGAGTGCACGCCTCGTCGTTCATGCTCCAACCTCCGTTGATGAACTCAAGCCGACCTGGACACAGTGAAATGGCAATAAAATGATACAATTTCATCTGATCCTTATTTTTACCTGACTTGATTTCTTGCAGTTTCTTGTGTTATAATGGACCAGCCATTCGTGTCCAGCTTTGCCCTCCCAGCTCGTCAACACCAAGACCAGTGTCCTCCTTTAATGTGTCAAAAGTTTTTGCTGGCTTTCCCCTGCTCTCTGTCCATGTATATGGAGTTGAGTTGGGAGATAAGTTCATGCTTTCTGTTTTTAGCCGTTTTGCTGATTGAATTGATCGACATCTATGATTCACACTTTTGAGAGGCATAGCAACTGTTACAAGAACCTGTGTTTTGCGTATGAATATTGCGTGTGAGTGGATTTTACAAAAAAAAAACTGAACAATTGTGTTTTAATGTTTGGTGAAGCGAATGAATTTAAACAAAACACAATTTTGATGCCAGAGAACTTCTTCTTGTTTCAAGATCATACCATCAAACAGCCTTGACACCACTTAAGCAACATGGGTATGGGAAATCACAAGATCATCAAGTCTGAATTCTGAGAAAATCTCTATGCAGTCATCACAACACTGGGAAAAAGACCCTAGATTTTCCTAAAAAACATTTTTTTTCTTTGTTAATAGCAGGTTTGAAATCTCAAGTCAGGTATTATCTGACAAATATAGAATACTACTTCTTTCTGCTTCTTTTAACACTGCCCTCTATTGAGCGCATATCCCCTGCTCACCCTCGGAGACAAACTGCATGACGAGATTCTTCGTCTTCTCATCCTGTTCGTGCCACCACCGCTCAAAAAATGCCGTCTCCACGTAGATGAATCTTCTCCCATCGTCCTTTGCGAGCTCCGAGATCACAGAGTCAAGGATGTACTGCACTCCGGCATGCTGGATGCTGTTGTTAGCTACGAAGGAAGGAGAGCAAATTCATAAACAGATGTGATCACATCAAGCCCCGCAAGCTAAAATCAGTTAATTTAAGCATTTGGCCTATTTTTGCCTCGATATACTGTTGGATGATGATATTTGTGCATGACATTGAAACAAATTGTCTGGCATGTCTCAACACTAGAGTTCATATCATAAGTAACTTTAATTTGTGATGGATGAAACTTTTAATGACTTTGTTCCAAACAGATATGCCTCCAAACATGGCATACATGTTTAACATCAAAATCAGGATCCATTCAGCAGGCAAAATAACAACTCTAAAAGTCAGACTTTTTTTTACCAGCTAATGCCTTGCAGAAGTCAATATACTCAAAAGGAAAACATGATTACTTTTTCATTTATATGAATAAGCTAAAAAAACAGTAAACCCCCAAACAATGTATTTGCTGAAAAACAGAAACTCCATGAAGTAGTTAGCAAAGCATCAACAAGTACTTCCATACAAAATTCTTTTTTTCCTCCATGGAGCCAAGTTAAAATGATCAGTGATATAACACATTTTTTAAGTATCTTTTAGAAGTGAAAGAAAACAAGTATTTACCTCCATAAAAGTATTCGTCAACAGTCTTGAGCCAACCAACATCATCGTGAGTATGTGGGACCAGATGCACATTCAACTTATCAGGGATTGTTGGATTACATGACTGTACATCAAAGAGAAAGTGAACAAGAGACATTAAACATTCATCAGCATTTTACCCTGTTTTTACGGTAAGTTGTGTTAAAAAATTCCTTTGAAAAAAATATGAAGTCAACAATTTGCAAATCATTCAAGTTGCATAGAAAGCAGACCTCTATGTCTGATATTTCAAAATAGCTATTGGTAATAGCCATTTTGTTTGTACCTACGACTCAAAGCGTTGGATTATTACCCTGTCCTTTGCTGAGCTATTGTATCAAGCATTACGGCGCTAAATTGTAGCTGCGTAGCATAATCTAACTTACAATGTAATTCAGTTGTGGGATAACAATCTGATATTTGGAAAATAGTGTTGCACCAAATCTGTAAAGTGCAGTGAATGTTGTCATAGTTCAAATTGTTTAAAGAATACAATTGTACAAATTGGAGTCCAGTCTAAGCAATAAGTTTAGGGTTAGGCTAGGTTCAAGGCTCATGTCACAAACTGCAAATCACACAATATTCTTTTCAAGAATAACATTAAAAGTCATCACAGACTTAGGCCTATAGAAATCTAGACCAAAAATTCAGTCTCTTTAGGTCATTGGATCTGCTGAGATTGCATCTCCTCTTTGATTAAAGAATGCCCCGCACGGAACGCTTATTCCTGTCAAAGAGAAGTCTAGCTCTTCCATAAAAAACAAGAATATTAAATGAAAGAGCAAGTTCCTTAATCTAAATAGTTTCCTTGTTGTCTTCTTCCATTTCAGTCTCAGCAGGCTCAGGCTCAGGCTCAGACAGTAGATAGATTGACTCGCGGCTTGCTCAATGACTCACTGAACTCAATCTCGGTCAGACTGAGCCAACTCAGTCTCAGGAGTCAACTCACATCTCACTCTCTTTTTCATTGAGACAGTCTTATACTTGTTCCTCTATGATGGGTCTCTTTCACACCCACGTAAACATTTGGTAATTGTGCGTGATCCCTTCTTGGTAAGGCTCAAATTATTCTATGACTCCTAGTGAAAATTAGTGTGGTGAGGGTAGTAACGACAGCTCAACATTGCTTGTCGTATTATAGGCTAATAACAATGTAGTAATAAGCAATAGTATAGCCTGTTCTACTAGCTTAGGTTCACATTTTGGGTTATTTAAATTCTAATTTCCTCCCTTCCACGTTTCACTAAGACCTTATCATATTGAAAAGAGAAAAAGTCATTTGACATACATAAAAAACTAATCAGATCAGCTGCACTTAATAGCTTTTCATATATTTATCCTGAAACTAGTTTAGGTAAATTATGTAACCCAACACCTAGACAGGAATAACCATCGCATTCGGAGCATTCCTTAATTGAAATTACATTTTTGGATATACCCCTGAATAGGACATTCAGAGGGGCTAGATGCAATCTCACAGCAGATCCATGCAAAGACTCGACTTTTCCGTCTACCCAACACATAGCCCTATGCGGAACCCCACGCCAAGGGCATGAGGTCCGATGTCGAGCTTCTTTCAAATTTCATGTCCAGCATTGTCCAGGTTGCTTTCTGTGTCATAATCAGTGATTCAGACATTACAGAGTAACTTTTGCCGGCTTCAAAATACTGCATCCGCTTTCAATATCAAGCCCCATACAGAAACGTACTATCAATAGCAATAGAAACGTACTATCAATAGCAGAAGCAATGTATGTTTTGACCTTGAACGTGTTGAAGATGAAGCTGGCAAAAATACATACTTCCCGTCTAAATCACTGATTTTGACACAGAAAACAACCTGGACAAGAATTTTGAAATACCTGTCACAGTTCCTAAAGGATGATAGCAGCTCGATTAGCATTTTTTTGTTATTGTTACAGCCGTTTTCACCAAATGGCTTACCAACCCAAATCGTCGATGTTATTTACTGTGCAGGGCTACCCACAGTGCCACAGTTTTTTGCACTACACAAAAATGATAGTATGGGACACAGTGTATCGGCTGCCCGAGAGCGACTCAGCCCTAAAACTACATTGAGCTACTTTTGGCGACCAATAAGACTTCCGGTCCGCGACCATTAAGACTTCCGTCGTCTGCTACGGGTGAGAACAATAGAATATGGTGCTACGGTGTCTTCAAAAAAACAAATGAGAATTTAAAGCGTTTAGTGTAAAAATATAGAGACAAGAAGTGGAATAAAAAATACATTACGTGGCACTTATAAGAAAAACGAAGCTGGATCATTTAAAGGATCTATGTATGTCTT
The DNA here is from genome assembly GCA_963669155.1 of Arbacia lixula. Taxonomy (NCBI): domain Eukaryota; kingdom Metazoa; phylum Echinodermata; class Echinoidea; order Arbacioida; family Arbaciidae; genus Arbacia; species Arbacia lixula. The sequence goes on from OZ022593.1 coordinate 7,465,464, forward strand.
TACTTGATATATAAAAAACGTAAAAACAATCTTTTTCTTCCGTAGAGATGATGAACAAACCCAACTTGGAAAACGATGTAAGCGGCGTATCGGCCATAACTATTCCAAAAATGTCGGGGCTTTTAGACCCATCGCATGACACTTTAACTAACTAATACATAGTATGAGGTCAAAGCTGAATAGTTGTTCTTCATCCCCATGTAGGTGCTATGTCGGAACTTTTTGATTGGGTCTTACTGTTGCAGTTTGAAGTTTGGGCTCAAACCGGCATATTACGCACCGCATGTGTAGGATTATCCGAAAATGGCCATAACTCTTCCAAAAATGTCAGGGCTTTTAAACCAATCGCATGACACTTTAACTAAGTGATAAATAGTATGAGATCAAAGCTGAATAGTTGCTCTTTATCCCCATATAGGTCCCATGTCGGAACTTTTTGATTGGGTCTTACTGTTTCAGTTTTAATATAGGGCTCAAACCGACATATTACGCACGGTATTCACCAGATTTACCGAAAATGGCCATAACTCTTCCAAAAATGTAGGGGCTCCTAAACCTATCGCATGACACTTTAACTAACTAATAAATAGTATGAGGTCAAAGCTAAAAAGTTGTTCTTTACCCCCATATAGGTGCCATGTCGGAACTTTTTGATTCAGTCTTACTGTTGCAGTTTGAAAAGAGGGCTCAAACCGGCATATAACGCGCGGTATTCACAAGATTTACCGAAAATTGCCATAACTCTTCCAAAAAAGTAGGGGCTTCTAAACCTATCGCATGACACTTTAACTAGCTCATGGTTTATATGAGGTCAAAGCTGAATAGTTGCTCTTTATCCCCATATAGGTGCCATGTCGGAACTTTTTGATTGGGTCTTACTGTTGCAGTTTGAAGTTTGGGCTCAAACCGGCATTTCGGCCAATTTACGCACGGCATTATCAGAATTTACCGAGAACGGCCATACCTCTTCCAAAAATGTCAGGGCTTTTAAACATATCGCATGACACTTTAACTAGCTCATGGTTTATATGAGGTCAAAGCTGAATAGTTGCTCTTTACCCCCATATAGGTGCCATGTCGGAACTTTTTGATTGGGTCTTACTGTTGCAGTTTGAAGTTTGGGCTCAAACCGGCATTTCGGCCAATTTACGCACGGCATTATCAGAATTTACCGAGAACGGCCATACCTCTTCCAAAAATGTCAGGGCTTTTAAACATATCGCATGACACTTTAACTAGCTCATGGTTTATATGAGGTGAAAGCTAAATAGTTGCTCTTTACCCCCATATAGGTCCCATGTCGGAACTTTTTGATTGGTTCTTACTGTTTCACTTTGAAAAGAGGGCTCAAACCGGCATATAACGCGCGGTATTCACAAGATTTACCGAAAAATGCCATAACTCTTCCAAAAACGTAGGGGCTTCTAAACCTATCGCATGACACTTTAACTAACTAATAAATGGTATGAGGTCAAAGCTGAATAGTTGCTCTTTATCCCCATATAGGTGCCATGTCGGAACTTTTTGATTCAGTCTTACTGTTGCAGTTTGAAGTTTGGGCTCAAACCGGCATTTCGGCCAATTTACGCACGGCATTATCAGAATTTACCGAGAACGGCCATACCTCTTCCAAAAATGTCAGGGCTTTTAAACATATCGCATGACACTTAAACTAGCTCATGGTTTATATGAGGTGAAAGCTGAATAGTTGCTCTTTACCCCCATATAGGTGCCATGTCGGAACTTTTTGATTGGTTCTTACTGTTTCACTGTGAATAGAGGGCTCAAACCGGCATATAACGCGCGGTATTCACAAGATTTACCGAAAATTGCCATAACTCTTCCAAAAAATGTCAGGGCTTTTAAACCCATCGCATGACACTTTAACTAGCTCATTATTTATATGAGGAAAAAGCTGATTAGTTGCTCTTTAACCCCATATAGGTGCCATGTCGGAACTTTTTGATTGGGTCTTACTGTTGCAGTTTGAAGTTTGGGCTCAAACCGGCATATTACGCACCGCATGCGTAGGATTATCCGAAAATGGCCATAACCCTTCCAAAAATGTCAGGGCTTTTAAACCAATCGCATGACACTTTAACTAACTCGTAAATAGTATGAGGTCAAAGCTGAATAGTTGCTCTTTATCCCCATATAGGTCCCATGTCGGAACTTTTTGATTCAGTCTTACTGTTGCAGTTTTAATATAGGGCTCAAACCGACATATTACGCACGGTATTCACCAGATTTACCGAAAATTGCCATAACTCTTCCAAAAATGTAGGGGCTTTTAAACCCATCGCATGACACTTTAACTAGCTCATAAATAGTATGAGGTCAAAGCTGAATAGTTGCTCTTTATCCCCATATAGGTCCCATGTCGGAACTTTTTGATTCAGTCTTACTGTTGCAGTTTGAAGTTTGGGCTCAAACCGGCATATAACGCGCGGTATTCACAAGATTTACCGAAAATGGCCATAACTCTTCCAAAAATGTCAGGGCTTTTAAACCCATCGCATGACACTTTAACTAACTAATAAATAGTATGAGGTCAAAGCTGAATAGTTGCTCTTTACCCCCATATAGGTCCCATGTTGGAACTTTTTGATTGGGTCTTACTGTTGCAATTTGAATTCAGGGCTCAAACCGGCATATTACGCACTGCATGCGTAGGATTTTCCGAAAATGGCCATATCTCTTCCAAATATGTCGGGGCTTTTAAACCCATCGCATGACACTTTAACCAGCTCGTTATTTATATGAGGTCAAAGCTCAAACCGGCATTTACGCACTGCATTATCAGCAGATCAGAGCGTACCGAAAATGGCCATAACTCATCCCATGTCCGAACTTTTTAATTGGGTCTTACTGTTCCAGTTTGAAATATTGGCTCAAACCGGCATATTACTTAAATTACGGATATCCCGGCAATGTACATACATGGTATAGGTAATATAAAGCTGAAGAGTTGTTCCGTACAGGCTAGAACTATTGATGGTGTTTTGGGATTTGAACTGGGGATCAAACCTTTAGGCCTTTAATTCAAATGTCATTCAGCTGTTGACCATATCGTGTATCAATCTTGTAAAACTTTATTCCATGTCTTGGATTCACAAAGTGACAATCTAGTGACAGGTCTTCTTTGATTGACACTCGACTATCATTAATCAGAGCCATCGACGTTGAACAAAGGGAGTTAATCTTATTAGCTCCACAATGTAGCTTGCGGTGCCTTTATACTTCGCGCGTGCTTTATACAGCTACATGATACCTTTGTTGAATAACAGGATATAGAGCGCGGCGAAGTACAATGAGAAGTGTGTTAACATTCATGACAATAACGGCGCTTAACGCGGGCATAGATCAATGGGTACCGGTTTCTAAAAAAAACGATAATCGCTTTGGTTAATAATGGAATCTAGTTTTAGCACTCTTACACGTTTGGTAAGAATGAGAAGACATTCGGTCACGCAGTCACACTTGATCGTTTGCATCTGAAGGATTCACATCGCTTTTAGCTGTTGACTACAGTGTTATCCAGAACGCTTCGACTTACGTATACTTTTAATTGTTTACTTTTTGTAGTTAATCTTGAGCTGATTTCTAGTTTTGATTTGTTTCATCGAGTTCGTTGATACTAACATTGTCCTTTCCGAGTTATTTTTATTTTCGTGTCCAAGATACAGATTGCAGTGCAAGAATGGCCTCCGGATGGATGACGCGGTCGACGGGAAGATGCGGCAGCTCATCGACGTTTGGAGCTTGGGATGCTGGGCGTGGCAGCGGAAGACGTAGCAAGGCGGAGATTTGGGATCTAGGTATCAGCGGCAAGCAGAACAAGACCATCATCGATGGCATCGACAGGGATCGTTCGGTAATATGACATTTGATATTTGAAGGGTGCATGTGCGTATAGTCTACATACCATGTAATGATATTTGTTCTTCAAACTTTACTGTTAATGTGGTATCACATTATAAGCATACTAAAGCAATAGTGGTTCTAATGATAATGTTGAAGGCTAAAATATCAATAATTGCTTTAAATAGTATTCTTTTTCAGTTTTCGCTGCGAATGTTATATCTAATATACTAACCACTAAACATCACATTATCCCGTTATATGCACATGTGTGTTCTTGCATTTTGATCATTAAAAGCATTTCATAGGAATGACTGTACTCGTATATCAAATGTTATTTTCCATCACATTTTAGTGTACCAAATGAATAGAACATTACTCATAAAAAAGAAAATCTGGCTTCAAAGGAAGTTTGTGTAAAAAGTGTAAATGTCATAAGATAAACGGGCAATGGCGTATGTCCTCTTCAGAGGACACTAGTTCTCAGGAGGCCACCAATGATTGTAAAGGGAAGACCCATTTTCAGTATATAAATATCTGTTTCGTTACAAAACAATTATTGCAACAGAAAAAATTTTAAATCAATTGCTAAACTTTCATTTGTTCATTTAATTGCAGGTTGCCTACATCTTCGGAGACAGCCAACTAAGACCAGTGGTTCAGGGGAATGTGAAGCTACCACGAGGGCCCATCCAACTCGTCATCAACAGCACGCCGGGAGGGACCTGTCGCCATGTCGAGGAAGAGTTCCTGGACTTCAGCTGGAAACGTGGGCCCGACATCGCAGTAGTCGCCGCAGGGACTAACAACATTGGATTTGCAGCGACATCTCTGGAGACTGCCTGTCGTCAATTCCGGAGTCTTTTGGAATCAGCACTTCGTGTGACACCATTGGTACGTCTATACCCGTATTGATAAAGCCTTACAACATGTATGCCCATTTTTTGTTATTCTTGTTGTCGCAACCTTTGATTTTTACCACGCCATTTGATCTGCTCGCTACGAAACAAGCGCATTGCTTTATTTTGTTCTCGAATATTTGCAAATTTTTCATGGGCCTCGTAAAAGATTTTTAGTCATCTCTTTTTTTTTCTCAAGTGATAATCTTCATAAATCAAATTAGATATCATTGGTTATATAGTTATTCATTTATCAATTATCATTGCATAATGTTTTCTATTGATGTTTTCCCTTTGTTTGATTGGGTAGAGGTTTCATTAACTAAATTTAGCTTTTTTAATTGAGATACATATCATTAATATGACAGCTCATTCTATTTGATAAATTAGAAGTTGAACGATTGTGGTAAATGATTATTGTTAATGAAATGGAATTGTTATTTAATATGGACTTATCATAGGTTCTTGCAACTAGCATCGCTCCTCGGCTAGACTACAAGCAACACCTCGTCAAGGATTTCAACCAGGCCTTCTCCATGATCTGCCGAGAGGAGGGTGTTTCTTGGATTGACATCACGAGCTTCTTCCCCACAGAGGACAGAAGGCTCTGGGCTCGTGATGGTCTTCATCTAAGCGAGTGCTCAGGCCTTCCTCGCCTGCTCAAAGTGATGTACCAGAGGATGACGACGAGCCTGTGGCAGGATGAGCCTTCTGCTACAGCAGCGCGGGTAGAGAGGAGGACGTCACCGACAGCTCCCCCACCTCTCGAGAGGACTGCGGATTGGCCTCCGTTGTCTCCATCTTCATCGAGCTCCACTCCGACCACTCCAACTCGACAACCGACTCCACCAAGACCAAAGGCCTCCACCACACCAACTCAACCGACGACCTCCACCACTCCAACTCCACCGACGACCTCCACCACTCCACCGAGACCAACGACCTCCACCACTCCAACTCGACAAGCGACTCCACCCAGACCAATGACCTCCACCACTCCAACTCGACAACCGACTCCACCACGACCAACGATCTCCACCACTCCAACTCGACAACCGACTCCACCACGACCAACGACCTCCACCACTCCAACTCGACAAACGACTCCACCACGACCAACGACCTCCACCACTCCAACTCGACAACCGACTCCACCACGACCAACGATCTCCACCACTCCAACTCCACCCAGACCAACGGCCTCCACCACTCCAACTCTACAGACGACTCCGCCCAGACCAACGACCTTCACCACTCCAACTCGACAAACGACTCCACCAAGACCAACAACCTCCACCACTCCAACTCGACAACCGACTTCACCAAGACCAACGACCTCCACCACTCCAACTCCACCTAGACCAACGACCTCCACCACTCCAACTCCACCTAGACCAACGACCTCCACCACTCCAACTCCACCCAGACCAACGGCCTCCACCACTCCAACTCAACCGACGATCTCCACCACTCCAACTCCACCGAGACCAACGACCTCCACCACTCCAACTCGACAAGCGACTCCACCCAGACCAACGACCTCCACCACTCCAACTCGACAAACGACTCCACCAAGACCAACGACCTCCACCACTCCAACTCGACAAGCGACTCCACCAAGACCAACGACCTCCACCACTCCGACTCGACAAACGACTCCACCAAGACCAACGACCTCCACCACTCCAACTCGACAAACGACTCCACCCAGACCAATGACCTCCACCACTCCAACTCGACAGATGACTTCACGCAGACCAACGACCTCCACTCCAACTCGACAGACCGCTCGACTTGAGAGGACACTCACTCCAGTGACTCGAGGGATGACACCTAGACATAACAGGCTGAACTCGTCGGATGTTTTACTAATACTGGATGAAATCACGTAAGTTTGATCATGACGTGCATATAAGTCAATATTTAGATTAAAATATGAACGTATTGTGCTAGGCAGCATCAATGAATCATATTCAACTCAATGTTAATGAGCACAATTTGGTTTAAGTTTATTAAGTTTGTAAATACTTTTGAGCATCAACACTCTTATCAATTCAGGCCACTGATTGTTCACTTTTTAACCTTAGAGCTGAAAAAGTTCTCTAGGATACAATTTCCAGTCTTGATTGTAGATTTTGAATTTGTGTTCCATACAAGTAGCTCTAGTCACCACCCTCTATCTCCCTCTCACTCTTTCTGTGACTGTCTGTCTTTCTTTCTTCCTGGCCCGTGTCCGATGTCGCTAGATTTTGCATGGGGGATGCTTTTTCGCCTCCCGACACATTTGTTTGTTAATACGGATTTTGTTATTTGATTAACCTTATTACTACCATGTTTCTGTGTGTATGCATATAGCGCACCAGACTTTCTCCTTAGTCCATCCGCCTGTGGGCATGCGGGATGTGAGGTCATCACACTTATTGACAGTCGACATGCGGGGTGGTACTCAAGCGACATCATACTCAACCCAAAGACCAGGAGGGTGTCATCTTCTACTTCTCGTAAACGGGCCAAGAAGGTGTCGAGGCGCCGCGATACCAATACATCCACCGATCACGCTGACATTGACCAAATCCTAGAGGTATGTAACACTGGCTGATAACCTTTGGGTAATATTAAAGTAGACATAAATTCGATGTCTTTTACTATGGCTCCACATTCTCGAGTATAGAAAGTTATTATTTGAGCTAATGCCTCGACAAAAAATGAAGCAATGTGATCAACATACCACCTCGTGAGTATCTTACGAGAATACTGTTATGATTTGGGGACCGTAACACCGTTGAGACGGATTGATGAGTATATGCATAATGTTATGATTTTTTTATTTAAAGAGGGTGAACATGTTTTGATTACAGAAATTGGAAAAAAAACTTTCGACGTAGTATATCGTAGATTTTTATATTAGATATAGTGTCCGCTTCGCCAGACCAAACCTTAATGTCTACTATGTAAATATTTTGAATGCACTGAATGGATATTACTTAACAAATCAATATGTGTCTAAATATTTCCATAATTAGGAAATCGAACAAGAGGAATTGATTTCTACTCCTGCACACCGAACAAGATCACGATGTCGTCGACGCTGCAAAGTTCAAAACAGTTTGGTTGGTATGCACGCTCCAAAGATGTTGGGGGGTTCTCCAGCTTCTAGCAAGCGTTTTGGTCGGCATGGTAGACGTAAGTATTCTTCCATTAATCTCAATGAAGTTGCAAGTGCCATAGTTCATACAATCAACGGAGCTGAAATTCCTGCATTTGATTCTATTTTCTATAAAAAAGTAGCAACGAAGCTGGAATGGCCAACATCGCGTCATAAAAAATCAGTGATATTGCTTAGGCTGTACTGGAATGAAAATAGGGGTAACATTAGAGAGCTAGTACAGGAGTTAATTCAATTACAATATCCTACTGCCAGTGAAGTGAGGTCAAAGGATCCCGAATCGAGTAATTCCCCAGCATTAGTAAGCCTTTCGCCCTCTACCGATGGAAAACGCACGAGAAAACGAAAGTGCATGTCAGATAACTGGTTAGTCGAAGACACTGCGAAAAGGGGTATTACTCTTTACTGCATTTGCCAAACCCCTTACGACGATAAGTGTCAGTACATGGAATGTGATGGTTGCAGTGAGTGGTATCATTACACTTGCATGAATATTCCTCCTCATATCAAGAACGGACGAGGTGTTACATTTTACTGTGGGCGAAATGCGTGCAATAACGGGGAAGTAAGACTAACTACAGGTTCAAAATGTATTGCATTCGAAGGTTTGAATGAACATGTTAAAATCAAAATAGAAAGTGACGGGGTCGAAAACACAAATTCATCTGTTTTTGAAAAAGTAGGAAATATAATAGATGAGGAAGAGTCTAAAAGTGCAATGCCAAATGAAAATCAAACTCTAACCACACTTTCAGACTGCACGCCATGCTCTGAAGATATTAGATTGTATCCTAATGCTGCAAAATCGGGCATCGTCTTGGAAACAGAATCGATCATTGATAATGATTTTGATGATGAACGCGAAAAAGATATTCAGGAAAATATGTCAGACATTCAGATTCAGAATCATAGTTCGCGAACTTGTCACAATGTGATACAAAAAGAGGTTGATCATACAGACTCGCGTGCGCCGCATGATAGCGTTCATTCACACTCTTTGCCTTGTAATGGATCCAATGACCAGTTAGAAAATGAATGTAATTTTGAATCTGATCGTAAAAGAATACAGAGCGTAAACACTACTGTAGAAGGAAGCGATGCATTGAACAATGCAAGCGGACTTACTCGTAATCTAGACGATTATTCCTGTGAAAGCGATTCAAAGAGTGCTCACCCACTTACCACTCATGCTAATGACGTGACTATAAACGAGGAACCTGTAACTGATAACTCTTTTGAAGATGCATCATTTAAATATCAGTTACCTGATACCACATCTTTTATTTTCCCAGAAGAAGAATGGCGTAATTTATGCGCAACTCAAACAGGTCGTCAGTTTGCACGCAATGAATGGCAACATATTATCATGAAAGGATTAAAAAACAGTAATCCATATTGTGTCTTTGTCTTTAAACACCACAACGTGTCGGTCGCATGCAATCGACGTCGAAAAACAATATTCCGAACTAATGCCGTGTGTAAATTTGAAGATTGCGATGTAACAGTAAGCGTTTCTGTTTCGCATTTATTCAAAGCTACATGTGTATACACTGGCAGCGTCAATCACAAACTAACCGAAATGAACTGTCGAAATGTGACAGGAAATGACAGAAGGGAGCTGCGAAAACAATTCAGTTTAGGTTGTATGCCAATGAAAGTCTATATTGATAAATTAAGTTCAATGGAGGACACCGTGTGCCTTTCTGGTAATCGGGATTTAACAGGCTGCAATCTGCATGTTCTTCAAAAAATATCAAGTGAAAGTAGGACTCATTTAAGAGCAGACAGAGAAGAACTCGAAAGTCTCATGAAGTTGAAAGCTCGCCTTGCATCAGAAAATCCAGGTTGTATACCAGGCGTCATCCAAAAAATATCAGCGAAACCATTTTATGCAGTTTGTTTTACGGAACATGGTGTCCGTACATTTCACAAAAGAGCACAGACCGAAGTACTATTCTGGGATGCAACTGGTAGCTGCGTACGCTCGTCTTTAAATAAAAAGCGTTTGTTATATTATGAATTATGCATTGGCCCTAAAGGTGGGCATGGACACACTCTTCCTCTGGCATGGATGATAAGTGAGGAACATACCGAACAGGTTATAATCGACTGGATTAATGTATTTCGAGCTGCCGAGAAAAAAATATTTGGACATTCAAATTTATGTGTGCCAAAGTTGATTTGCAGTGACAGAGCTTGGGTGTTTTTAATGGGAACAATCAAAATATTTAACTGTGACAATCTGTCTGGGTTTTTGAACCGTGCCTGGAGAATAGTTAATATGAAAGGGGAATTGAGTGATTTTAATAAACTAACCATACCACATGCGTGCACAAGTCATTTCATGAAAAATGTCGTAAATATGTGTAAAGCAAATAGCAACAGAGTGCGTTTGCCTATGTACGGGATTAGCTTGCTCTTGAACGCGATTTACTGGGAGGAGTTTGTCCATATTTTCCATAGTTTGGCCGTGGTGTTACTGTCGAAATATAAACATAGCCTTTTCATTGATAATGCCAAACAGCTGCATGACGCGATTGCCGGTCTTGGTGATGAGGGTTTTGATTTTAGGGAGACGGTTAGTGAAGTAGCTGTTGATGATTTTTCACAGGAGGCCATCGGTGATGACAACTCCATCTCATTTGTATCTACAGAGGCCGAGTACCTCACTGAAATCCCTTCTCCCTTTAAAGTATATTTCAATGACCACACAAATAGAGTGAAAGATATGATTTTAGATCAAGAAATGCATAGTGCACAGGAATGTACGCCCAACCCAGATTACAATGAAGTATTGTTCATGGGGTTTGTCAAGAAACTCCTCCCAACTTGTATTTTATGGTCTAGTATCTTGCTGGGCGACTTGACACGGTATAGTCCTAAACAAAACGAAAAGTCTTACAAAGATTTCAAAACCGAAATATCAAACTTGCCAAAGACAACTGGCCACGCCGAGCAAAGAATGGGGGTAGTTAAAAACATTCAGCTAGGAACTAAGAAGATTAATCGTGTAGATGAGTTCATAAGTATTCTTGCAAAGGATTTTAAAGGAATTCAAAGAAGTTACGATGATCACTCAACAAGGCTTTCGGGAAGAAGTACAAAGGCAAACGGTAAACTCAAGAGACAGAAAAAAACAAATACTGTCAATACTAGCCTTAGTCCTAATTATTCCGGTGAGCTGGCGTTTCAGTCCCGTAGTACCCCTCCAAGCATGTCAGGTGTCTCTGTAAAGTCAAGCTCCACCGTTACAATAAGGGAGGAATGGAACAAGCAAAGTGGGAAAAAGAAGGCGGGTGTATTTCAGAGGGCACCAAAGAAAAATCCCTTAAGGCATGCTAACAAAAAAGAAGCAACATTCAGGCACTTTGGAGGAATTGAAAATGGTTTGAATAATTGTTGGTTTAACTCTGTTGTTCAATCGATTATTCGCATACCCCAAGTTCAACAATATTTGGAAAATTATGAAGAATTCACAGGTTATACAGCTGATCATGACATGAAGGTGGCATTTGATGAGCTTTTTAATATTTTGAGACACTTGTCACTAACCAAAAATTCAACTATTCCTAAAAATGGTGTAAAAAATGTTTTGATTGCAGTAAGTAACGCATGTAAATTTCGGATAGGGAGACAACAAGATGCCCATGAATTTATAGTCAATTTGATCATTCCCTTTCTTCAAGCTTGTGGTTTGAAAACACTGTGCGATGGGACAATGAAGCTTCAACGAACTTGCAAGACATGTGGTAACACAAGTATTTCTATTGAGACGCAGAAGATTTGGACTATCGCGATGCCAGAAGTGACAGATGTTGTATTTATTCAAGATATGATCAGTAATCAAGTACACCAAACTGACACGGTTTCTGCTAACTGCGATAAATGCGGAAATAAGAAAGCCCAACTACGAAGGGAGATGGTTAAAGTTCCAGATCTGTTATTGATACATTTGCAAAGGGCAACGGGATACCAAACTCAAAGTGGACACATGGTAAAAAGCAACACAAGGGTCCGAGTTCAAGATTCCGTCTCAGTGACAGTTGGCCAAACCGTATCAAAGTATCAATTAGTTGCAGTAATAAGACACCATGGAAACTTTGCCGATTTAGGGCATTACACTGCACTGATAAAGTGCAATACTAAGAATGTCATCATTGATGACGACAAAGTTATGGAATATGAAGCGTGCGAAAAAGAATGTTTAGAATCGGACACGTCTGCATACATAGCTATCTACGATAAAACATTGGATATGACATCATCGCCTACTATTTCAGATCCGATTAATGCGAATGATGACTTGTCCTCTCCTTCAGGCATTGCTTGTGTTACTAGTAATGCAAGTAATGAAAGCACATTTGTGGCTTTAAAGAATAAATTCAAAACTAAACTTGAGGAAATGCAGCAGAAAAACGATGTTGACAACTTGATTCATATTCTATGTGTTGATAAATGTATCAAATGCAACCACGTAGCGTCTGATTATGTTAATCTCATTCCTCTTTTCGACTATGCAAATAACATAGAAGAAGCAGCTGCGAATCATCTCCCCCCAAATAGTGTTACATCCCTGGTTTGTCAGTGCTCTGACAAGGAATTTGTCAGAAAGTGCAAAGTTGTTTCCCACGCTAAGGTATCCATACACATGATCAGAAGAGGTGACAATGTTGCTATAGTAGACTCATTCCCAGGATGTTCGAAGGGTTTTGTGAACAACCAATACTACGTCCTGCACCATGTGATAATGGTAGATGGGGAAACTGCAGTGACTTACCGACGCGAGGGTGATCAGTTTACGTTGATGAAAGGGGGTAAAAGAACAAGACAAGAGTTGACTCTCTCGCAAATGAGTGCACTTGCTAATGGAAGTGATTCCTTTTGTATATACCTTTGCAAGAGATCAATAGACAATAGTGTTGATAATATTGACAAGCAAATAATTGAAAGATGTGGTTCAATTGGCATATTAGCAGGTCTTCCGGTTGGGTTTAATGACAGCCTTCTGAATTCAGTTACCCCCATACCATCAAATCTGCTACCGGATAGGCACTCACTTGGAAGGTATTGTTTAGAAAAGCGAGATCTCGCAATTCTAACAAATGATAACTGGTTTAATGATGCGATCATCAATGCCTATTTGTGTCTAGCTAAGAACAACTCACAAACAACACACAAAATAGTATTGATGGACGCTTGCTGGGCAGGTAGCAGGCTCACTCAAAATCATTCACAAAATTGGTATGCCAATCAGGCAAAACTACTCAATCGAAACCGCAATTGGGCTGTCCACGACTTGGTCTTTGTCCCCCTGTCTTATAGTAACCACTGGGTTTTGTTTGTAATGCAACCAACATCTCAGGTTGTTAATATCATGGATCCACTAGGAAATGCATCAACTGACACAATAAAGGTCGCACAAAGGGCTATTCACTTATGTGAATATATGCGTGCTCTTAACACATCTGATGTCAATGTTGATAGTTTTGATATAAAACTTAACATCAAGCAATGGAAAATTGTACTTCCTTCTGGGCTACCAAAACAACAAGATGGATATAATTGTGGAGCTTTCATCTGCATGTATGCCCGGTCTGTAATGGAAGGCAAGGTGTTGCAGTTTTCCTCATCCACTGACACTTTGCAACAACTTAGAAGCGTGATGTTGAGGGAAGTTATTGATCTGAAATTACTTCCACTGTAAAGCAAATTGTATACAAATTGATTCTATTAGACATTTAGAATTGTACATACATTTGTGACCAGCGTGCCCGCTCACACACTATGAAGTACAATATTTTTGATACCATATAAAACCTTAGATTTCCAATTATGTTGTCTGTGGAAATAAACGAACTCTGGTTACTCATCCCTGTGTTTCAGTATTGAATATTGCAGAGTTTTTCTCTCTGTCTCTCTATAAATTTTGCATTTAAATCGAGTAGAAAATGTATTACAGCTAAAGCCATTGATGTTGGCTGAATTTATTGTTCACAACGTTTCATGTTGCCATCATATTGACTGCTATGACTAACTAACTCAATATTCTCTCCTTCCTTTATTGCTTCCCTTATAATTCACGTCATCTGGTATAGTGGTAATTAACGATTGCTTTCATTATGCAGAAAACGAAGTGTTTTTTAATATCTCTATTTGTTTTTGTCATTGTCTAATGTAACATGTTACGTGTAGAAGCCGCGATACGAAGGGCCGCGCGTAATATGAATTCAAACTAAAACAGTAAGACCCAATCAAAAATTCCGACATTGGATATATGGGGCTACAGAGTAACTATCCAGCTTTGACCTCATATAAATCATGAGCTAGTTAAAGTGTCATGCGATAGATTTAAAAGCCCCGACATTCTTGGAAGAGTTATGGCCATTTTCGGTAAATCTGGTGAATACCGTGCGTGATATGCCGGTTTGAGCCCAAACTTCAAACTGCGACAGTAAGACTGAATCAAAAAGTTCCGACATGGGACCTATATGGGGATAAAGAGCAACTATTCAGCTTTCACCTCATACTATTTATTAGTTAGTTAAAGTGTCATGCGATAGGTTTAGAAGCCCCTACACTTTTGGAAGAGTTATGGCCATTTTCGGTAAATCTTGTGAATACCGTGCGTAATATGCCGGTTTGAGCCCTATATTCAAACTGCAACAGTAAGACTGAATCAAAAAGTTCCGACATGGCACCTATATGGGGGTAAAGAGCAACTATTCAGCTTTCACCTCATATAAACTATGAGCTAGTTAAAGTGTCATGCGATAGGTTTAAAAGCCCTGACATTTTTGGAAGAGGTATGGCCGTTCTCGGTAAATTCTGATAATGCCGTGCGTAAATTGGCCGAAATGCCGGTTTGAGCCCTAACTTCAAACTGCAACAGTAAGACTGAATCAAAAAGTTCCGACATGGCACCTATATGGGGATAAAGAGCAACTATTGAGCTTTGACCTCATACCATTTATTAGTTAGTTAAAGTGTCATGCGATAGGTTTAGAAGCCCCTACTTTTTTGGAAGAGTTATGGCATTTTTCGGTAAATCTTGTGAATACCGCGCGTTATATGCCGGTTTGAGCCCTCTTTTCAAAGTGAAACAGTAAGAACCAATCAAAAAGTTCCGACATGGGACCTATATGGGGGTAAAGAGCAACTATTTAGCTTTCACCTCATATAAATCATGAGCTAGTTAAAGTGTCATGCGATAGTTTTTAAAGCCCCGATATTTTTGGAAGAGTTGTGGCCATTTTCGATAAATCTGGTGAATACCATGAATACCGCGCGTTATATGCCGGTTTGAGCCCTCTTTTCAAAGTGAAACAGTAAGAACCAATCAAAAAGTTCCGACATGGGACCTATATGGGGGTAAAGAGCAACTATTTAACTTTTACCTCATATAAACCATGAGCTAGTTAAAGTGTCATGCGATAGGTTTAAAAGCCCTGACATTTTTGGAAGAGGTATGGCCGTTCTCGGTAAATTCTGATAATGCCGTTCGTAAATTGGCCGAAATGCCGGTTTGAGCCCAAACTTCAAACTGCAACAGTAAAACTGAATCAAAAAGTTCCGACATGGGACCTATATGGGGGTAAAGAGCAACTATTTAGCTTTCACCTCATATAAATCATGAGCTAGTTAAAGTGTCATGCGATAGTTTTTAAAGCCCCGATATTTTTGGAAGAGTTGTGGCCATTTACGATAAATCTGGTGAATACCGCGCGTTATATGCCGGTTTGAGCCCTCTTTTCAAAGTGAAACAGTAAGAACCAATCAAAAAGTTCCGACATGGGACCTATATGGGGGTAAAGAGCAACTATTTAGCTTTCACCTCATATAAATCATGAGCTAGTTAAAGTGTCATGCGATAGTTTTTAAAGCCCCGATATTTTTGGAAGAGTTGTGGCCATTTTCGATAAATCTAGTGAATACCATGAATACCGCGCGTTATATGCCGGTTTGAGCCCTCTTTTCAAAGTGAAACAGTAAGAACCAATCAAAAAGTTCCGACATGGGACCTATATGGGGGTAAAGAGCAACTATTTAGCTTTTACCTCATATAAACCATGAGCTAGTTAAAGTGTCATGCGATAGGTTTAAAAGCCCTGACATTTTTGGAAGAGGTATGGCCGTTCTCGGTAAATTCTGATAATGCCGTGCGTAAATTGGCCGAAATGCCGGTTTGAGCCCAAACTTCAAACTGCAACAGTAAGACTGAATCAAAAAGTTCCGACATGGGACCTATATGGGGATAAAGAGCAACTATTGAGCTTTGACCTCATACCATTTATTAGTTAGTTAAAGTGTCATGCGATAGGTTTAGAAGCCCCTACGTTTTTGGAAGAGTTATGGCATTTTTCGGTAAATCTTGTGAATACCGCGCGTTATATGCCGGTTTGAGCCCTCTTTTCAAAGTGAAACAGTAAGAACCAATCAAAAAGTTCCGACATGGGACCTATATGGGGGTAAAGAGCAACTATTTAGCTTTCACCTCATATAAACCATGAGCTAGTTAAAGTGTCATGCGATATGTTTAAAAGCCCTGACATTTTTGGAAGAGGTATGGCCGTTCTCGGTAAATTCTGATAATGCCGTGCGTAAATTGGCCGAAATGCCGGTTTGAGCCCAAACTTCAAACTGCAACAGTAAGACTGAATCAAAAAGTTCCGACATGGGACCTATATGGGGATAAAGAGCAACTATTGAGCTTTGACCTCATACCATTTATTAGTTAGTTAAAGTGTCATGCGATAGGTTTAGAAGCCCCTACGTTTTTGGAAGAGTTATGGCAATTTTCGGTAAATCTTTTGAATACCGCGCGTTATATGCCGGTTTGAGCCCTCTTTTCAAACTGCAACAGTAAGACTGAATCAAAAAGTTCCGACATGGGATCTATATGGGGGTGAAGAGCAACGATTCAGCTTTCACCTCATATAAATCATGAGCTAGTTAAAGTGTCATGCGATAGGTTTAGAAGCCCCTACTTTTTTGGAAGAGTTATGGCATTTTTCGGTAAATCTTTTGAATACCGCGCGTTATATGCCGGTTTGAGCCCTCTTTTCAAAGTGAAACAGTAAGAACCAATCAAAAAGTTCCGACATGGGACCTATATGGGGGTAAAGAGCAACTATTTAGCTTTCACCTCATACTATTTATTAGTTAGTTAAAGTGTCATGCGATAGGTTTAAAAGCCCCTACATTTTTGGAAGAGGTATGGCCGTTCTCGGTAAATTCTGATAATGCCGTGCGTAAATTGGCCGAAATGCCGGTTTGAGCCCAAACTTCAAACTGCAACAGTAAGACTGAATCAAAAAGTTCCGACATGGCACCTATATGGGGATAAAGAGCAATTATTCAGCTTTCACCTCATATAAATCATGAGCTAGTTAAAGTGTCATGCGATAGGTTTAGAAGCCCCTACTTTTTTGGAAGAGTTATGGCAATTTTCGGTAAATCTTTTGAATACCGCGCGTTATATGCCGGTTTGAGCCCTCTTTTCAAACTGCAACAGTAAGACTGAATCAAAAAGTTCCGACATGGGACCTATATGGGGGTGAAGAGCAACTATTCAGCTTTCACCTCATATAAATCATGAGCTAGTTAAAGTGTCATGCGATAGGTTTAGAAGCCCCTACTTTTTTGGAAGAGTTATGGCATTTTTCGGTAAATCTTTTGAATACCGCGCGTTATATGCCGGTTTGAGCCCTCTTTTCAAAGTGAAACAGTAAGAACCAATCAAAAAGTTCCGACATGGGACCTATATGGGGGTAAAGAACAACTATTTCGCTTTCACCTCATACTATTTATTAGTTAGTTAAAGTGTCATGCGATAGGTTTAAAAGCCCCTACATTTTTGGAAGAGGTATGGCCGTTCTCGGTAAATTCTGATAATGCCGTGCGTAAATTGGCCGAAATGCCGGTTTGAGCCCAAACTTCAAACTGCAACAGTAAGACTGAATCAAAAAGTTCCGACATGGCACCTATATGGGGATAAAGAGCAACTATTCAGCTTTCACCTCATATAAACCATGAGCTAGTTAAAGTGTCATGCGATAGGTTTAAAAGCCCTGATATTTTTGGAAGAGGTATGGCCGTTCTCGGTAAATTCTGATAATGCCGTGCGTAAATTGGCCGAAATGCCGGTTTGAGCCCAAACTTCAAACTGCAACAGTAAGACTGAATCAAAATGTTCCGACATGGGACCTATATGGGGGTGAAGAGCAACTATTCAGCTTTCACCTCATATAAATCATGAGCTAGTTAAAGTGTCATGCGATAGTTGTTAAAGCCCTGACATTTTTGGAAGAGGTATGGCCGTTCTCGGTAAATTCTGATAATGCCGTGCGTAAATTGGCCGAAATGCCGGTTTGAGCCCAAACTTCAAACTGCAACAGTAAGACTGAATCACAAAGTTCCGACATGGCACCTATATGGGGGTAAAGAGCAACTATTTAACTTTCACCTCATATAAACCATGAGCTAGTTAAAGTGTCATGCGATAGGTTTAAAAGCCCTGACATTTTTGGAAGAGTTGTGGCCATTTACGATAAATCTGGTGAATACCGCGCGTTATATGCCGGTTTGAGCCCTCTTTTCAAAGTGAAACAGTAAGAACCAATCAAAAAGTTCCGACATGGGACCTATATGGGGGTAAAGAGCAACTATTTAGCTTTCACCTCATATAAATCATGAGCTAGTTAAAGTGTCATGCGATAGTTTTTAAAGCCCCGATATTTTTGGAAGAGTTGTGGCCATTTACGATAAATCTGGTGAATACCGCGCGTTATATGCCGGTTTGAGCCCTCTTTTCAAAGTGAAACAGTAAGAACCAATCAAAAAGTTCCGACATGGGACCTATATGGGGGTAAAGAGCAACTATTTAGCTTTCACCTCATACTATTTATTAGTTAGTTAAAGTGTCATGCGATAGGTTTAAAAGCCCCTACATTTTTGGAAGAGGTATGGCCGTTCTCGGTAAATTCTGATAATGCCGTGCGTAAATTGGCCGAAATGCCGGTTTGAGCCCAAACTTCAAACTGCAACAGTAAGACTGAATCAAAAAGTTCCGACATGGCACCTATATGGGGATAAAGAGCAACTATTCAGCTTTCACCTCATATAAACCATGAGCTAGTTAAAGTGTCATGCGATAGTTTTTAAAGCCCCGATATTTTTGGAAGAGTTGTGGCCATTTACGATAAATCTGGTGAATACCGCGCGTTATATGCCGGTTTGAGCCCTCTTTTCAAAGTGAAACAGTAAGAACCAATCAAAAAGTTCCGACATGGGACCTATATGGGGGTAAAGAGCAACTATTTAGCTTTCACCTCATACTATTTATTAGTTAGTTAAAGTGTCATGCGATAGGTTTAAAAGCCCCTACATTTTTGGAAGAGGTATGGCCGTTCTCGGTAAATTCTGATAATGCCGTGCGTAAATTGGCCGAAATGCCGGTTTGAGCCCAAACTTCAAACTGCAACAGTAAGACTGAATCAAAAAGTTCCGACATGGCACCTATATGGGGATAAAGAGCAACTATTCAGCTTTCACCTCATATAAACCATGAGCTAGTTAAAGTGTCATGCGATAGTTTTTAAAGCCCCGATATTTTTGGAAGAGTTGTGGCCATTTACGATAAATCTGGTGAATACCGCGCGTTATATGCCGGTTTGAGCCCTCTTTTCAAAGTGAAACAGTAAGAACCAATCAAAAAGTTCCGACATGGGACCTATATGGGGGTAAAGAGCAACTATTTAGCTTTCACCTCATACTATTTATTAGTTAGTTAAAGTGTCATGCGATAGGTTTAAAAGCCCCTACATTTTTGGAAGAGGTATGGCCGTTCTCGGTAAATTCTGATAATGCCGTGCGTAAATTGGCCGAAATGCCGGTTTGAGCCCAAACTTCAAACTGCAACAGTAAGACTGAATCAAAAAGTTCCGACATGGCACCTATATGGGGATAAAGAGCAACTATTCAGCTTTCACCTCATATAAACCATGAGCTAGTTAAAGTGTCATGCGATAGGTTTAAAAGCCCTGACATTTTTGGAAGAGGTATGGCCGTTCTCGGTAAATTCTGATAATGCCGTGCGTAAATTGGCCGAAATGCCGGTTTGAGCCCAAACTTCAAACTGCAACAGTAAGACTGAATCAAAAAGTTCCGACATGGCACCTATATGGGGATAAAGAGCAACTATTCAGCTTTCACCTCATATAAATCATGAGCTAGTTAAAGTGTCATGCGATAGTTGTTAAAGCCCCGAAATTTTTGGAAGAGTTGTGGCCATTTTCGATAAATCTGGTGAATACCGTGCGTCATATGCCGGTTTGAGCCCTATATTCAAACTGCAACAGTAAGACTGAATCAAAAAGTTCCGACATGGGACCTACATGGGGGTGAAGAGCAACTATTCAGCTTTCACCTCATATAAATCATGAGCTAGTTAAAGTGTCATGCGATAGTTTTTAAAGCCCCGAAATTTTTGGAAGAGTTGTGGCCATTTTCGATAAATCTGGTGAATACCGTGCGTATTGTGCTGGTTTGAGCCCTGAATTCAAATTGCAACAGTAAGATTGAATCAAAAAGTTTTGACATGGGACCTATATGGGGCTAAAGAGCAACTATTCAGCTTTCACCTCATATAAATCATGAGCTAGTTAAAGGGTTATGCGATAGTTTTAAGGCCCCTACTTTTTTGGAAGAATTACACGTGTTGCTATTGTCCAGTTTATGTCGCCCGTAAATTGGCCCGGTATACTTCCGAAGACCGTGCGTAATATCGCGGTATGAGCCCTGGGTTCAAACTGAAGTAATAAGACCCAATAACAAAGTCCCAACATGCCACCTATATGAGAATAAAGAGTAAATGTTCAGCTTTCATTTGATATCAGTTGTACATTAGTGAAAGTGTCATTTGATAGTTTTTACAGCCTCGACATCTTTCAAAATGTGGGTCAAATTGACGAACCTGCACGTCCTACGAATTCCGTGCGTAAATATATCATTACGCAGGTATCAAATTTGGAACAGTAAGACCTAAACAAAACGTTCTGGCAAGTGATTTATATCAAAATAAAGAAAAAACCCTAAGCTTTCACCTCATATAATTGTTATTCTTTTTACATGCCGTACAATTATCTTACAATCACTTTTATCTCCTTACAGAGATCGTGAAAATA
>OZ022593.1:7491570-7521570 GCA_963669155.1 Arbacia lixula
TTACAGGCCCAGCACGTAAAATTGACTAAAAAGTATACCATTAAAATATAGGACTGCGACCGATAGCACATTTAGAAGTATAATGCGCACTTACCCTCATGCTTTGGCGAGAGTTGAAAAAAAAAACAACCTAAAACAAATTCCAGTGATTGGAAGAAACTAGTAATTGGAATCCAGATAGCAAAGTATCTTAGGCAGATATGGGAATCATGTGGGTCTATATACTGGGGCTCATATGTACCATATTCAAACCATATGGGGCCCATTATGGTTTGTTCTAGAACCCATATAATAAAACCATATAGGTCCCATGTGGTATGTATATGGGTAATGTGGTCTTATTTCTGGGTCGACTGAGCCATATAAAACCCATATGGGGCCCATGTGGGCTTTTCCACCATGAATTACCCACATGATAACTGAGATGCTTATGAATATTCATGCATACATTAGGCCTATTCACTTGTGTCATATTTTTGTACATTAGAATAGATAAACGGTATATAACTATATAGAAGGAATATTTGAGCATGAATTCCAATAACCATTTTATTAAAAGATAAATAAATGCCACCTCATTGAATCCAGAAAACAATGATTACGACAAAATGTTCATCTTTAATTGTACTAACCAACATAGGATGAGGATAGGATAAGAATTATGTGTTCGTATGTTATATCCAAGTATGATATATCATCCCTCAATTTCGTTTGACCCGTTTGACCCCTATGGGCCCCAGATGGGGTGTACGGTGCAAAATATGGTCCCAGATGGGCCAAATGGGGCCCATGTGGGCCCAGATGCTCCCCATAGGGGCAGCCCATATTGGGCCCGTATGCAGGCCCAGATCAACCCATATCTAGCCCATATGGGCCCCAGATATTTTGTTATCTGAGAAGTAACAACATGGCACGTTTTACTTTGTTAGGCAAGCAGCGGATAACAACATTAGATGCGCCATGTTGTTACCTATTGTTACCATGCTGTGACGTATTAAAATCGAGTTTGCCAAGCTCTACTAATATCTTCATCTTTCTCAATGATCGTACTATTTTGAAAGTCGCAGGGCGTACACCATGTCTAATATGTATGCCTATGTTATTCACGTCGTTTAAATAATACATTATTAATGGTAAAATTTAAGATCGTCAAAAATTTTGTTTTAAAATCACGTTTTTGCCCTAAAATTTGATAGAAATTACCCCAAAGCCAAATGAGTTTGATATCATCTTGTAGAGAATTTAATTAGCTTTAATATGATACCTTATAATGATGAAAACAAGTTTTTTTTTCGATTTTTGAAAGGCGGCCATTTTTCAAAATGGCCGCCATTGCCTCCCTGGACAAAATTCAAGAGGGCTCAATATCCAAATTTGCTCAGATAATTTAATTCTACATGTGTGCCAAATTTGGTGCTTTTAGACAAAAGTGAACAATTAATCAGCTATGCCGCTGGACTACCACGCCCATGTAGCAATCCCAACAGCGTTTAGCCTGGTTTCCAGATGGTTGGACATTGTTAATCCAAACTGAAATAAAGAGTGTAATAGTCTAAGACTCATCACTGTTTATCATTCCCGTCTTTTCTCAGTTGGGGCAAACCGGAGAGGAAATTGTGAATGATTACTAAACTGGAGCCGAACCCTTTATTGAAAATTTAGATTTAAAAATGGACATCAGCTTGGAAGCCAGACTACTCAGCGAATGACATTCGAAGTTCGTTGGACAAGTATTCTTTGCAAGGTCATGCCTCAATGACATCTCAGTGTGGTGATGGGACCCCCCGTGAAGGGACATTCACACTGCTGGGAGCTGATTTCCCGCCGCCGCCTGCGATACCGTTATATCATGTTTGATTGTTTGACATCCTTTGAACAACCGTCATAGGACAATTTTGATGTACAAAGTAATCATAAATAAATGTGAACATTTATACTTTCTCTCACGAACCCCCCTCTCTCTCTCTCTCTCTCTCTCTTTCCCTCCCCCCTCTCTCTCTTTATCTCATACTGTCTCTCTGATACTTTCACCTTTTCCCTTCCTTTCTGTACCACCAGGAAGACCAGCAATGCCAATCGTTGAAACTGCTGAATTTGGGCGAATCATGTCGACTTTTGTTTAAATCTGTATATATACGTGAGAGAAAGAGCGAGTGAGAGAGAATGGGAGTGCAAGGTACTGATTACTGGTAATCATTTTTAATCATCCACGATGTGTATACACTCCAGCGCAAACATATAACCGTCTCAGCATTTGAATATCACTTCCTTTACCATGTATACAATGATACCATCGGCTTGCTGCGGTACATGGACCCTAGTGGTAGGGTACATGGTTAAAGGGATAGTCCATCCACCTTGAAGCAATCTTCTTGCCAATGGTCTTAAATTCATGTATTTTCCATTTTAGAAGCTTGCTGAAAGTTATTTGCCCTCAAATGATCCACATATGGAGTAATTAATGATTAATGATTAAATCCTCAAAATGTTCGGGCCGAACATTTTGAGGATTTGTGATTTAATCACTCATTACTCCAAATGTAGATCATTTGAAGGCAAATAACCTTCAGCAAGCTTGTAAAATAGAAAATACATGAATTTAAGACCATTGGCAAGAAGATTGCTAACAATTACATTTTGAAGGGTTTTTGTGCTTCCCAGTACATCATATGCCCTTAAAAAAATAGTACACAATATTATTTTGAGAGAGCATCTCGCACGTGACGCCACAAAATCAAATCTTTAAACAGTCGTAACCTTCTTATACTTTGACGGATTTTCATGAAACCTTCACTTACATGTTTCTTTCATGTTCCTTCTTTTATTGAAACCAATTTGATTTAGGGTGGACTCTGCCCTTACCTGCTAGATTCAAACTATCAGGTGGCGAGCGGCGAGCAGGGAACCGTTCTCGTGAGAAACATTTATCTTTCAAACGCTCTATATATCCAGATCACCCCTATAAATAGATATGTAAAGTCAGGTGATGTGAATTATGTACGCCACAGGTTAAATGGCCCACAACGTGTACATTGATAATGGTGTGACTGGTAACTGATTAGTAGATAATGAATTTCGCAATTGATTGCACAGGTTTACATAGCAATTTATCAGTTTACACCTCTTGTCTTGTTTGACTTTCATTAGTAACCGTTAGGAGCTCCAGTTTAATAACGAAATCGCGATAAGAGAGCAAATATAATTGTTAATCCCGTGAAGAAAACAATATCGCCAATATATATATATTTTTTTGCAAATTCATTGATAATTATTGGAGAACTATGAACAGGATGAAAAGGAGTTATCAAAACAGGTCAAGTGCAAGAAACTTTGATATTGACTTTTAATATCAGACTAGACAGTAGAGTTCACATACACCTTACTTTTTTTCTACACTAAACATGCTGGCCATGATGATAGAAGAAGTCAAGTGGGTGTTTTTTTAAAAATAAATTATAAAAAAGAGTGACCTCTGTATATGTCTACCTCTTCTGTACCCCTTCTCTTTATACATGTACCACCCCCTCAATCCTTATCTCTTCTCTTTCCCCCTATATCTCCTTCGATGTTGTTTTCTTCTGTATGTCCCTCTCTCAAAAAGCAACACCCACACGTTTACAGATAAATGTGAAAGAGTGCTCAAATTTGAGATGTTTTTCTTTCTGGTATCCTCAGATCAAAGAGCCCTGGAACCCATATTCATTAAAGAATGGCATTCCGCGGATTATGAGTCACGTAGTCATTAGCAGTCCTACTATTTACAGAACCTCCCTCAGAATATAATAAATTTTATGAACTGAAAACATATTTCAATGTGTTTTAGTGGAATTATATTGATCATTATATTTTAAAATGACTTTATTTATAGTTGTTTTTCTACATATCCTTACACTGACAATTTTATTTTTAACTCCTAAAACTCTCAAACTAAAATAATCCGATTAATGCTGGACATGTGGGGATTTCTGGTGAACTTCTCCGTGATATTCTTGTATATATATATCAATATATGATTATGTTGCCAAATGGAAGATAAACATATATGTATATGTATATAGCATTGTTCAATCTAAATATCATTTGCATGAGACACAGCATCTGATTATGAGAGGGAGCCTATACAAACACATTACATATTCAGACATTTGTTTAAATCCAGCATCGCTCTTAAGTTCCATATCTCACAACCTGACCTATATGTTATTGTGGGTCATGCAATATTTTTGTTATACTTTCGTAATATGTGGAAGAGGGTTACAACACCTTTAACCCTTTGTATGCCAGGAAATCTGCCGCTCAATGGGATTTGGGTGTACCACTTGTGCTAAAATTAATCATTGGTTTAGAAAGACTTCTCGATTCAGGAGGGGGATGACGACACAGAATAGCCAGAGAAAGAGAAGATGAGAAGGAAGAAGATACACGCGTACCTTTCATCTTTCATATACGTTTTCCTTCCCGCAATAAATAGATTTGTTTGATGCCTCGTGGTCCATTAAGTTCAGATCAATGATTAATCTGGAAGATGACGCGGGTTATCTTCCCTGTTTCGCTGATTGGTATCGATGAATCAACACCAGGTAAATCATTGACGGCCAAAGAGAGCAATTTATCATCAACAAACTGTCTTATTCTCATCATATATACTATAATGAAATCCGACTAGATATATGGAAGAGAATACTATGAGGTTATATACTTCTAAATTCATGGTATGATGTGAACCATAATGTTTTGGTCAGGATAGACTTCATATTTCAAAATGAATTTATCATCAACAAACTGTTTCATTCACATCAAATATGCGATAATGTATTCTGATTTATAATGTGGAAGAGAACACTTTCTATGTTTTACACTGTTTTCAAATTCACGTTTTGAAAGCTCAATCTAAAGCCATCTATATGCCTCCTATCGCATTCTATCTATCTATCTACCTACCTACCTACCTACCTATCTATCTATCCATCTATCTACCTATCTATCTATCTATCTATCTATCTTTCTATCTATCTATCTAGCCTTTTTCTCTCCACTGCTGAAGGAAGGCCTCCTCATTTTTCCATTTTGATCTATCTTGTGCCGTTTGTTTCCATGTCACACTACCATATTCTCTAATATCATCCATCCACCTCCTACTTCGCCTTGCCTCTTCCTCTTGTGTTAGCTTTGGGGTCCAAACAGTTGATTTATGTGTCCATCGACCGTCTTTCCTCCTGGCCAGATGACCAGCCCACCTCCACTTCTTCAATTTAATTTCCTGTACTATGTCCCGTACTTTGGTTTTCCTTCTCAAATCATAGTTTCTAACTTTGTCCCTCTTTGTAACACCAATCATAATTCTTTCCATAGCCCTAAAACATTATGTATCTTAACTTGACGATCTGAATATTTTAAAAGAATTGTGTCAAATAATTACAAATTGAGTTAATGCAACTTCTATGTTCTTCCTTTTTCCCGTCTCTCTTCTTCTTATCTTTATCCCATGGAGCGGCAATTTTCCTGGCACAATACCAAAAGAACAAGAAAAAGAAGAAAAAGAAAGAGGAGAAAAGAAGAAAATCAGTGAGCAATATCAAAAGGACACAGACGAAGAAAGAAAACACAACTGGATAATTGAAACATTGAACGTTGCCGGTAGCATGAATGAATTCAAAGGCTCTTAATGAAGCCTTAATCCTTTGTACACGTGCGAATGACTTTAATCCGTTATACATTGGATTAAATTTGTCGGTTACCATTTCAGAGTGCTCGATGTTTGAAATGACGGCATCACACGGACATTATAACACTACACAAACAAACACCATGAAGCGAAGTGAAGTAGGTCGCTATAAAGAAAGGGAGAGAAGGGGGAGAGAAAGAGAGAAGATAAATGAGAGAATATACAGAGACAAAGAAAGGAAGAGAGAGAGAGAGAGAGATAGAGAGAGAAAGAGAAAGAGAGAGAAGAGAGAAAAGATAGAGAAGGGAGAGGGGGAAGGTTAAGATGAACATAATCATATCATGTAGACAAGATGGAAGTGATATACAGATACACCGAGAGAAATGCAAGTAAGAGGAAAAGAAAAAGGGAAGGAGAACAAGAGAGAGAGAGAGAGAAAGAGAGAGAGAGAGAGAGAGAGAGAGATGGAGAGAGAGGGGGGGGGGACGTAAAGACGTAGAGAGGGGGGAGAGACGTAGAGACGTAGAGAGAGAGCAAGCAACAAAACAGTGTGAGAGTTACAGATATACAAAGTAATATAGAAATATGACAAAATAGACGAAGGAGAGAGAGAGAGAGAAAGAGACAGAGAGACAGAGACAGAGAGAGAGACAGAGAGAGACAGAGAGAGAGACAGAGAGAGACAGAGAGAGAGGGGGAGGGAGGATGGGAGGGAGAGAGAGAGAGGGAGAGAGAGGGAGAGAGGAGAAGAAGAAGAAAAGAGGGGAATGACTAAGTACACATAAATGAAATTGTACAGACTGATAACGCAGACTTCAAGTCACGCGACAAATAGGAAAAAAAGGGGGCTGTTAGTTTTCGTTTAAAAAAACAACCTACACCGGACTGATCAAAGTATGAAGGGTGATTTTTGTTATATTGACTTGTCCTTTTGTCCGGAGTTTAACCCGTGAGTACTTGAGTTAATCAAAACGGACTCTTTGCACATTGACTTACATGAGTAATTAACATATAAAGCAGGTTAACGAACGTTATATCTCCTGTAACAATGGTTTCTAGTCAGGGAGTATGTAAAGTAGCTACAGTATTGTGACTATATAGGGCACAGTGTGGGTTTCATGGTTGTGTGTGAAGTTGACTCAGAGAATAGATAAGAGAAGATATATACGTGTATAAGGTGATGAGTCACGTTCCGTTTATTCATAACGCAATTAGCGATTTAAGAGATACCCCGGTGAGGACATACAAGTTTGTAAACTAATATATCGAGTAAAATAGGAAACATTTTATCATGTAGTTGAGGGAAAACACCATACTCAATACATAAAATCACTGCATTGGCCAATCTTATTCCACAGGAATGCAGTTTACACAATGTATATTTCAGACAGTTACACATGCAGGATAGTGTAAACTATACTTCTTTAAGATTATCTCAGTTTAGATACACCATGTAAAAATAAAGTGGTGGTCTTTGTATGGTTGCATTTAAACACATGTGGAAACTGCAAAGTAACATGTTGAGTAAAGTTTGTCCATACAGCCTTTTTCTGTGTGAAACAACTGCTGCATTTTTCATATTCATGAACGATACACGTAAATAGAGCTCAAAACAGGTGGAAAGCTTGTGGAGAGACGGGGATTTATAGGTGGGGTAGGGGTATAACACACGAGAGAAAAAAAGGGGGGGGGGGTACAATGGGGGTGATATGAAACGGTGATTTTCGTCAAACTATTAAGTTTTCGTTGTCAACCAATCCACAGTATATGTAAGCCTAACACATGAAGTATATTTTGAGTTAGAAATTATGCCAAGAAAAACAGAGATATAACAATAACCTAAATTTTGTCTCACCGCAACAATTTGTCCCTGCTTATCGAGATTATGATAAGGATAGCAAATTAGTTAATGACCACTGATTCGATACAAGACAGATCATAATAGATAATTAAACTTACCAAAGTGACCTAATTGATATGAAACGGTGATTTTCGTCAAACGATTAAGTTTTCGTTGTCAATAAATCCACAAAATATGTATGTATGATATGACTTTAGGGCTAATGTTATAAGATATATAACAGTTAATAGATATATCGTTGAGTTAGCACAATAATGCATACAGACACTTAAAGACAGCCCGTCCCTTTTTCAGACCATCACAAAACCATCGAAACATTGGCAAAACATATAGAGATGTGTTAGCAAGCTGTATATTCATAATTTGAAACTGATATGTTGTGTAAAATTAAAATAATGCACGTAAACAACGTCTGATTAATAGTCTTTACCTCAGGCTCTTAGCAGTTTGTGTTGAAATATCTGCTTTATTGATCAATCTGTTTATTAATTTATAAAATGCATTATGAAAAAAAAATGTTCTATATAAGGAATCATCTCCAAAGTTTGGTAATTACTCATAAAATTAGGATTTCACACATGCATGATAACCACATACATACTGTAACAAAGACTAATACTTTTTTCGTAGTACGAAAAAAGGTCGGTTTGAAATTTAACGGCTAAAATTCTTACATATACAGAAAGCTTCAACATGCTATATTCTTTGAAATGGTCTTGAATCACACTTTCTTCAATTTACGATCGTGATAGACGATTTCAAATTTTAAGCTTGCAAAAGGGACGGACAATCTTTAATACATAACCTGTACCTGTGCATAATCAGTTGGTGACTGCTTGTTGGGTCTAGAAGAAGACGGTTAGCCGTACATTATATCTGGACAATTTATGAACAGTAAAAACACAATTGTTAGTCTATGCAGAGAAACGATCAACAATGTGATTTAAATCTGATCGAAATATTGCCGCGCAAAGAGTTAAAAGATGCAGATGGCTTTTAACTATATACTGCTCGAGACATGTCATATAGTAACAAGTTTACACTACAGTTATAGTTTCTAATACAAATTATAATGTAACATTTTACTGCATTCCATGTAGCTCTTGAAGAAAAGCACGGTGAGATTGATAGATGAACAGGACTGGGAAAAGGGGGAAACATTATAATATTGTAATTCACGCATAGACAACGAGAAAACATATGGCGAAGCTGTGGATGCAATATTGCTCAAACTTTGAGATGCGAGTTTGGGCTTCCCAGCGTTCCCGCCAAAATTAATGAAGAATCGGAGATAAATATAGCCGTATGCTCTCGAGTCATTACAACCCGGCGTTATCTTATCACGAGTGTGTATATACAGGGGCGTATTCACTGCACCATTTAATATTAACCAGATCGAAGATAGCATCGCGTCTGTTTTCGCCATCGACTCCACTACTAAGAGAGGAGGATTACACAATAAATTATTCATTAAGCACCAAAATAAGTATGTTGTATAGAGAGAGAGAGAGAGAGAGGGGGGGGGGGGGGAGGGAAATGTTGGCCTTGAGGTTTGCGCCGTGCTCAAAGTTCAAATTGTTTGAAGAATTCAACATTTTAAACTGCTCTAGTTTGAATAGGAAGTTCATGCAAGAACATTGAATCGTGTTTTTTTTTTTTATCTTACCACAAATGGACATTCATAACTGATGAAAACATCTTATTTTATGTCATTGAGACGTGATTATCGTTTCCTTGATTCTGCTTGTTCTTTTATTCCAATAATTTTGTTTTACTCTTCACATGAGCTATATTAAAGTTTTGCAGGCTACTTACCTGTATTCTACCACACGATTATGCTAATGCCAAGCACGGGTGAATGCAATGGTTAAAGGCCACGTAGGCGCGTAAAATATGCAAATGAGATAATTTTAAATACCACTACTGGAATTCAACATGAAAGATAATGCTATCTTTCAAAGTAATTTTGGTCTTAAGGTTATATTCTGCAGTGCTGTAATTTCCTGCAATATTAAATACAATTAAGTAGAAGTGATATACTAGTCAAAACATTACTAGTTTGTGTAACATCTTAAAATATGACGGTCATAACGGTATTGACTTCAACTGCTATATTGACATACAATGATCATGATGGTACATATTATTATGTTGAATATACTAATTACTGCAATTTTTCTTTTTAGAACAGTGGCTAAACTAAAAAAGTTGAAATAACACGTTTATACAGAAAGTTTGAACCCATAGTATCTCTTAAGGGATTTGTCATGTTTGTGGCAAAATCGAAAAAGCGGTCTCAGTATACCAAGAATTAAATAAATTCAAAGTTATATTATACATAAGATCAACCTATCGTACAGTAGTATTTAAGTGAGTGCTACAAAAAGTAAAAAAACCAAACAAACAAACAAACAAAAAAACAAACATGAAATCCATTTAAAATCGAGTGTAATAGCAGATGGATAAGACAAGTTATCAAAGTTATTATTTCGAATTGTTATTCTGTATCCGTGATATAATGGGCACATGTGTGCGAATAGAGAGAAGGAGATAGAGAAGATCTGATGGAGAAATAGACAAGTATGACTAATGTGTATGAAGAGACAGAGGAAAAGGTATACTGAGAGAGATAAAGGAAAAAATACGATGAATAACTCCCTATACTATGCACAGAAACCACATTGTTGTGTGAACACCAACACACTTAACGTACAAGACCTAATTCCATCAATACATGGTACCTCTTTAATGTAACCTAAATGGCGGTACGTAACCATATAACAATGGCGCCATAACAGGCTAGTTGTCCAGTAACTTATATCGTGTTTGCATGACGACAATGAGCAACGCGGCGGTGTGGGATCAAAGTCCTGCGCGAATTGTTTCTTTGCTCTTCCTTTCTTTTAGACCCGCCGACTTAGGAGAAGAGTTGAGGGTTTACGTGGTCGAGTGCAGCACTGGTAGGAACGGGGTGTGGTAGAGGGGTGTATTTATTAACCTCGAGCACCCCTGTTGAGGAGTCATTACCGGAGCAAGCTTCGTGGTAGAAGGTTGCGCGATTGCGGGACCAGCGCCTGGCTGGTATCAGAACCAAACAGGTGGTGGTGCTTGGTCGTAGGAGTGGTGGAGTTGGAACCAGTGCAGTACCATGGGACAGACGGAAGACGGCGGCTCAATCTTCTCAAGATTTAGCTCAATCTTATTCAAGAATCTCCTGCCCATATTTCCATAGTCACCATCACCTCCCAACGCTTCAACCAACAACGTCAGATGATCTTCCACTAACCGCTTTGCGCATCTCGTAAGTTTATTATTTTTTCCACATAGTATTTTGACAAGATTCTCTAACCTTCTTTTCATGTTTCTACCATGACATATTTCGCTCATAATGCATGTGTTAAAGGGGATGGCCTAGTTGGTGTAGTTTTTTTTTTATTTAGTTCACATTATGCTAACTCAACATGCTTACTAACACGGATGAAGATAGACATGATAGAAATGTTGACTTCCTCATTCCACAACGTGGATAGATCAATGACTTATCATACATATAGTCGATGGATAATTTATATAACGAATATGAAGTGTTTGTTTCTTCATTTTATTTTGTTTGTCCCCGTTTTTATTCGGATAGGGTGGGGAAGAGAGGGTGAATAAAAATACGAGATGTGAGCTAGAACAAAGAATTAACATAATCCCAGATGATTTCAGTTTTGTAAAGTATTTTTCATAGCATTCTGATTTGTCTGTATTTCGTAAAAAAAGAGAAACAAATCTTAGAACATTGTAATTCCATCCCTTATAATACAATGAAATGTCATGCAATAATTGATAGTAAAGCAAAATTGTATTCTTATGGCAGTTACTTTCAAGAACTTCCTTGTAGAAAAATCAGCATTGTAAATGAACACAGACCATGCAGACCAAACATCCTTCCAGTGATCAGTGAAAGCGAGGGGGGCTTGATTAATTGCTCATTTCCTGACATATTTATGTATTTATAACGGCCCTGCGACACACGTCGCACCATTTATTACGTCCTTAGTTGTATTTTCGGTTTCAACTCAGTCTTTCAATGTTAAAGAGCTGCGATATTTTTTGCTGAACTTCAATGCACGTAAACACTTATTGCGATGTTTTAGGTTTGATTTGGCGCGAAGGGAAAGTGAAGAACAAGTACAGAGAGAAAAAGCGTGTATTTTGTATAAGTTTTAGTCGCCAGAGATCATTGTCTATAGTTATGATTGAATCTTAATTAATGTTTCGAATCATGCTGAATGGTGTTTATAGTGGTCATCTTGATATCCTTTCTTCAATTTGGTAGATTTTTTAGTGTGCTGCATACGTGTAGGACTTTTGCAGTTCATCATGTTATTCCCCGATTTATTGTATCTGTTATCCGTACTAAACGTATTTAAAGTGCGTACAGATATGTATATTCGCAATGTATTCAATTTATTAAAACAATACCACGTGCCAGATAGGTTTGGAAAATGACTAGAACATCTAGGACATCCCTAAAAATCTTATATTAAAAATTATTTCCTTTTTTAATCAATGTCAAAACGTAATCCACCAAAACACTCAAATTTAACCTCAAATCTAAACGAAATGTGCAAAATGTAAAGTAAAAAATGAATCCAAATTCTGAGTTAAAGCAAAACGTGTAATCTTATTTTAATACATGTCATGAGCATATACCTATAATCGCATTTGTAATCATGATACATCTTCAACCATCTCATGTCACCATGGCCACTGGTAACTCCTACTAATTCAAAGTATAGGTATAAAAGTATTTCATGATGTGCTCATCACAACTCGCTGAAGGAAACCATGTCGTCTGGTCGTATTAAAAACTTTCCGACCATTTCACTTGATTCCTTTCCTGATGTATGACTCGACACCATTCTAATAGTTCTTCCCTAATAACTCACAATGCTTGTATTCCTTTATGATTCTACTCATCCAACTCAATGATATTCCCTCTAATGGAAATTTTCCCACTTCAATTCTAAATCGAAACAATTCTGACGTATTTATCATTCGAATAAACTCGCTGTGCTCTTGATTTTTTGAAGTATTTAATGCAAACCAACACCCATGGTATCTTTACAACTTCAGATCTTATGTAACTAACGTTACGTTCTCATCCCTTATCATCATGCTTTAGTC
This sequence comes from Arbacia lixula, assembly GCA_963669155.1. Taxonomy (NCBI): domain Eukaryota; kingdom Metazoa; phylum Echinodermata; class Echinoidea; order Arbacioida; family Arbaciidae; genus Arbacia; species Arbacia lixula. The sequence goes on from OZ022593.1 coordinate 7,504,272, forward strand.
ACGAGTTCAGTTTGCCACGTTGCCGCGAGCCAGGTCCGTCGCATGTCCCACATTCCTTATCTCATGCCATATAGCGTGGCCTATTGAATATTAACCCTAGCGATAAAGCAATCTTAAGAGAAAGAAATGGGCGCGAAACTGAACAGATAACGATCTTTAATACCGCGCCTAAGGTAGATTATCAGCTCGAAGTCCATCGATTGTGCTAGCTGTTACCAGGCACTCGTTTAATATGTAACATCACATTGCACAATCTTACTAAGCCTAAATTGAAATTTTTCGTATCTTTAGCTCGCTTTTTGACATGGGCTAATCACTATGTTATGAATTAAAGGTATATTCACGCCTTGGTGCGAAGAGTGTTAACGCCATAACATGAACACCCGTCCCCAAAGTGAAGCTAATATCTTTATTTCTATCTCCGAGTTGTACTTAAAAGATTATATGGAGGAAGCGTGATAACGTGGTGGATCAGCGTGACCGTTTAATCACGATACATATTAATGTTTAATTTTAAGTAAACATTCATTAGTGAGATAGTGATCACGTGATCGGCTGGATGAAATATTCTCAAGGACATATCAAGGACATGCATGATCCCTTGCTACTATTACTCTGCATTTCATCATGTGCAATTCCTAGTGATTAAGTGGAGTGGGTAAATAGCACTCATAAACTAGCAATGTCCATCGCCGACGTTTCTCCTTTGCATTCTCCTGTTAATCATATAATGTTGAGAGATCAGGTAGAGTGGATACCATTTCTGGTTTTGATACCGAGACATGTCATTGTGACAAATCTTTGCTGCTCTTCACCTCTTTATCTTCAGCCTGTAGGCTTAGAAATAGAATAGTTATTGGCATTGGGTATTTGAGCAGGTTCATTACAATGACATGATTCGCCCCCCCTATCTCTTACCTTCTTTTAATTAGCGCATCACATCAAAGGAACACGCCCACCGTAATGGTGGCAGTCGTCTCTAATTACTGCTATCTACTTATCTCATTTCATTAATGAATACCGCGACAAACTGACCGATTGTTTAATACAAACCACCTCCCTGAACACACCTCCAATAAATTAAGTCAATTTGTTCCGGGGTTATTAGTTCACCTACTTGTACCAGACAACGGTATTTTTTTTTTACAAGGCAATGCGCCCGGCGTTTGTTAGCCATCCTTGTAATGACTCTAACGGTTATACCTTGTGACCAACAGCACTCAAGAATAGACACGATTGTAAAACATTTTTATTGACGCAAGCGAAAAAAGGGATACAATTACTCATACAACGAGGTTTTTGGTATGTTTTATGACCTTAAGCAAATGTTTGGCCGCGTGCTTTATGGCGAGTTGTTTGGGCTCTTGTACCCTTTATAACGCATATCTCTCCAAGTTGTGCACCGCTGATTCAGTGACCTGTCGACAAGAATAGTTAAAGAAGAGGGGTCGGGGGGGGGGGGGGGACTTCTTCCATTCTCTTCAGTCCCTTGTTTTCTTTTCTCTGCTTCGTCATCGCTTTGTAGTTGGTTTTCTTAAGGAGGTGAGAACGAGACACAATAGATTTAACAAGACATTGAAGTGCTGCTCAAACATCAAAGCTAACGCTTAGCCCGTTGATATCCTAGTTTATCTTCTTAGTCACATTAGTTGGCCTAAGCATTCCACTAGACCTATGAGGAAGTGAAAGAAGTATAACTTAAGACCTGCGGATGTTTTCTTTCCAACAAGGCAAACCGCAATGTTGGTTCGTCAAGCCTTTCCACACTATGAATCCACATGCATCCACACGCCGTTCAACATGGAAAACTTACATTTAATTTCAAATGTTACTCGTTATCTATCATAAATATTACCACTCTTATCCACTCTTCAGGCTCCCATTGCTTCCCTTCCTATGCATTACATCATAATGTAATTATTCATGTGTTTTTTCTCATTAGTTTTCCCCCCTTGGTCCATTACTTAGTAATGTAGTCTAGAACTTTTACTATGTTCCCATATGTTTCCATCTGTTCGACCTCCGTCTTTGATAAGTCCCCTTTGTTAAGTCAGTTTCGTGAGAGCCAATTTTAAGGAATATGATTTATTTACTGATTGTATATCTCTTTCTCCTTTTGTTATCTTTTTGTACAGATCCCACCTCTCTCCTCCTAGACGTTGACGACTCTTCCGAATCGAACACTTCTTTCTTCAACGAACTCCATAGATTCAGTTTTCATTCGGTCACTATTTGTAGTTCGCTTACCTGAATTAGATAAGTAAGTAATGTGATAGTAACATCAAAGATGATCTATCTACGTGCGAATATATCGCCAAGCGAAACTCTATTATTCAGAACACGTTTTTTAGAACAATTTATTCAAAAATAAAGCTAGTCCTGGAGTTTCATAGATCAAATTATATAATCATTTATTACAACCTTTGTAAGGTTATACGGAATTCCATGTTTGGTAGTAGCGATTATCTTGACAACTTTAGTAACTGATTAAATGTTTTCATTCATCCTTGCTTCTGAAAAGTTACCAAAAACGAAGAACAATAAAATTGCCCAACATAGCAACAACTAATAACATGCAAAGAGCATAATATGTCTTCCTTTGTAAAAAAAAATGAAATAAAAAAGAATGAGATTATTGTCATGCTACTGTGTTAGTGGAGAGATGTATAGATTTTAAATCCGTTCGGTTGGATAAGTTGCCTACTATGTTTGATTGCAATATTAAGTCTTTCAGTGCTATTGGGATGTTTCTGTGTGAGCAATGCACGCAAATTCTATATAGCAGCACGTGGTTCGGCACGGGAGGAGCTAAGGAGAGCAGAAGACAGGTGAATTCTCCACTTTTTACCCCGTATTAACAATGTGGCTGATGAGGAATCTTAGGAACCATCAGCCTCGCTGTCAATACGAGGTAAGGAGTGACAACCAGCCAATCAACGACCAGCAAAAACTTTGGTTACCATGCCAACCACCGCTATGTAGTATATGAAGGTAAAGTATAATGCTTCGTGTATATCAGCACAGTCATGGCATTACCGGAATGTTATATACATACAATGAATAAATAAATATACAACAAGTTTTCTTTATATATTTCCATACGTTCTTATAGAGAGGCGGAAATAGTTACACTGCCACTTGGACAAGTGCAATATGATTTTGAAATGATCCGCATATTTTATACTTATTTGCACATGATTTTAAGTGCCATAATGATAATTATATTTGTCAAGAAATCAAGAGGTCAAATTATATCAATGAACTTTGAACGATATGAAACATTTCATACGACTATACTCTGTAATGCAATATCACATTGAGAGAGATTAATAAAGTTTTATTTGAAATAAAATGATATATCTGCTAAAGTCGTTTACTCTTGTTGTGTAAATACATATGTGTAGACATGGTCGGAGAGAGAGTGAGAGAGAAAAAGAGAGAGAAGGAGAGAGGGAGAGAGAGAGATAGAGATAGAGAGAAAGAGAGACAGAAAGACAGAGAGACATTGATAGAGAGAATGGAGATAAAATTAAAGATAGACACAGAGAGATAAAGTGACAAAACGAGTGATATAGAGAGAGGAGGGAGAGGGAAACAGATAAGAGAGAGAGAGAGAGAGAAGGGAAGGTGTGTAAATTGGTGAAGTGTTTCGTTTTGTTGGGGTCAAACTGATAAAAATGATTTAAAATGTACTTAACAATGGATTCATAAAAGAAATAAGCGGTGAACATTCAGACTGTGAGATAACACACATTGACACACATACGAACATTCACCGACACATCGTTCACACGTACATATACATCACACATAATGATACAGAAAGAAAAGAGCGTGAACGAAAGAAAGGATACAGAGAGAAGTTGAGAGAGAGAGAGAGAGAGAGAGAGAGAGAGAGAGAGAGAGAGAGAGAGAGAGAGAGAAGAGAGAGAGGGAGAGAAGAGAGAGAGAGAGAAAGAAAGAGAGAGAGAGAGAGAGAGAGAGAGAGAGGGAGAGAGAGAGAGAGAGAGATGTGAAATTAAAGCTCTATGTTTTATGTGTATTCTTAGTGGAGAACATTGACACATCAACCTTGAGTTTAAACATTTAAACGAAGATATCCAAATGAGCTAATATGATTTTAAAATTTTGTTGAAATAATGAAGTGAACAATGATTTCCATCCTGTAGAAGGCATGATATTCCAAAAGAAACACTCGTACTAGATCGAAAACAAATGAATGAGTCGCGTTCGTGCCACCATAATGCCTATTATTTTGATTAATGACATAATGCTCGTACTTTTACAACGCCTGAATGCATGATATATGGCGAGTTAAAGTTCAAGATCATTATCTTGATAAAGAAGGTATCAACGATTTTATACAGACCTATAGGTTTGCGACATATTTCCCGTTGCATTACTCTCCTTTCATGCACTTTTATAAGATTTGTTTAATCAATTAGTGGCTATTAATTGTGGAAAATTATACATCATATCTTGCATGTTATCTCTAACAAAGATGTTACGATGCTAGATTTTGTTCCGGTATTTGTTTGAAAGTAGCAACAACTCTACCGTTATCCACGAAATATGCCAATCAGAGCAATAAAACTGACATTCTTAGCATTATGAATGTAAAGTTCTCGGAGAGAGAGAGAGAGAGAGAGAGAGAGAGAGAGAGGGGCAGAGATAGAGATGGGGTAGTTCGAGGAAGGAAGAGAGAGAGAGGAAGAGAGAGAGAGGAAGAGAGAGAGAGAGAGAGAGAGAGAGAGAGAGAGAGAGAGATAGAGAAGAGGGGGTGGGGAGACATATAGAGATGGGGTAGTTCGAGAAGAGAGATGGGGATGGATATATAGATGGATAGAGGAATAGAGATATAAATAACATGATTAGACAGTGCTGTACTTCTGGGGCCGTATTCAATCTTACTTAACATATCACGTTGCTATTAAAAGCACATTCAACTACGTACATTTTTATTAAATCTACAAAGGTGGGGGTGTTTCACCGAGCTGTTCTTAAGCCAAGTACGGCTTTACCCACGACTAGTTACCCTTTCATGTGCTAACACAGATGATCAATTATTTTGATTCCCATCAGCTGAAGTTTAACTCTGATCTTTAGAAATTAAGAATTCTTATTGCTACCAAGTGTCTGAATACAAAGTTTATAGTTTGTCAAAGTTGATTAGGATTGGTGTAAACTAACCCACACTATGTTAAAACAGGAATAAATTGGGATATCTGATTTAGCCCAAGAAAGGGTTACCAGTAAAATCCTTCGTAAAGTCCTTCGTTGGTGAAACACCCCCCTGATGAACAAACGAAAAAACTAAATAGCGCCATCATAGGTCGCCAAAACGACGACACAAGATGAAAACAAATTTGGAAACTAGTTGTCAGAAAAAGACCCCAGAAAACAAGAGGGGAAATAAAACAAGGTAGATGCACAATACCTCGCCCCTTCCTCATCCCCGCAATGCACACACACACACACACACACACACACACACACACACACACACACACACACACACACACACACACACAAACACACACACACACACCCACACACACACACTATCGAAAATATACACATGCGGCACATTAAGACCTGAGCGCTGAAATAAAAGGTCAATGAAAACACTTAATTAGAAGAGAAGAAAAACAAACAGGAGAAGAAAAAGAAGGAAATGAAAAGTGTCGGAAAAAAGAAAAGAAATTAAAAGAGAATGAACCCAAAATATGACATCTGAGAGAGTACACATCAAGAAAGAAATGCAACAAACAAATCAATTACAATTAACATTTCATTTGTTATTTCAACATTCCTTTGAATTTGTTTATTTATCACTTGTTGTGAAAATACCATGACTTAATATTCCACATAAATGTAATTCTTGTTAATTGAACAAGTTTACATTCCTTCTGCTGAATGTTTGAAATTCTTTAAGTTGTGAATTAATATCTATATTAATACATTCAATGACCTTTGCCTTGGTTATGTCATAAGGATGATGTTTATGTTATAACCAATATTACCACCAAACAACACCACCAATATTTAATCTAGGCTGAATCTTATTCCAGTAATATTCTAATTTGTGGAAAGTTCATTGACCTTGACACTCAATGTTTATGTTCTCACAATAATCTCTTCCTGGTAATCAACATCATATAATTTGGTGGACTCACAATATAGTGCACCACCTATGGGTTGCAGCGGATAGGCCAATTTCCAACTTCAGGGTCAACGTCATAGCCTAGCACCAGTATACACAGTAGTGCCTAGCAAGGCATGGTAAACAGATTTTAAAAATGGCAGACCAAGCAGTCTTACTGCCCATCTTTCACCGAATGTTGGTCGACGAAGTCAAGAAGTATTTGACTGATCGCGGCATGTATTGCTCCCCCAATGTACAGGTAGAGTAGCGAAGCTCAGTATACGCTACACGCTGACCACCAAGCCGCATAGGCATCATAGCCTTATATGTTAATGTCGACCATTTCCCATGAGGCATAGAGTACCGAAGTGGTATCGTCATATGAGGATGTTGTCAAGACAATTGGCTCTAAACAAACTCACTCCAGTGTGAGTTTTAGCTGTCCGATATTGTGTATCGGGCTATAACAGGGCATTCCCAATTACAGTCCCTGCTGTGACCACCGCTGCTTGCTCTACCCGCATTGTTTAGAACCAGTTGTCTTGACAATAATGCTCAAATGACGTCACACTTCGGTACTCTCGTGGGGTTTACGGCCTGTGCACTGCAAGCGATAGGTGGCGCACCGTATTGTGAATCCACCAAATTGTTTTTGAATCTCCTGAAAAGTGTGAAAGTACCAGTAGTTCTCATCACAAACTGACTGCAACAGGCCGTCTGTCCGCATGAAGACCAGACTGTTATCATGCAGGCTTAGAACTTGGTAAGAATACACACATACTATTCCTATTACCATATCTCATACAAGGTCATAGTTTCATAAGTGGCCATACCATATATTGACTTTGAAGGATAATATATATTTATATATACGCGCACAGGCCATGCATTTTCTTACTCTCCACCCCTCACATAAGGATTCATTGTCATGAAGCCTGTTGCACAGAGAAGATGACAATGGATGCATCTCTTAGCTAGCTGTAAGATAGGCATGCACTATGTATGTACGATGAACTCTATTTTATATTTCCACACAGTTGAAAGGAAGAAATTTAACTATGACTCTATTATATCATGTTTTTAGCAAATGTTGACAAGTAAAGTAACATCAGATCTGGTCACTTGAAAGATTAAAAGTCTTATGAAAATTTCACTGAAATGAATTCATGGCATATTCAAAAAAGGCTCTAAAATTATTTGTATAAATAAACATGGAAAAAGAGATACATTACACATAAATGAGCAGTAAGACACAACTGAATTCTATGTATGCATGTATCTATAGGAGAGCAGTATTTGTGACATATATTATATATGTTTAATCAATCAATATAAAATGCCCCAAAGTACAACAGTGCACATATAATCCAACTTTGGAAGTATAATAGATTCATAAAAAAAATACAGAATATCTCATAAATCCCTTCACCCGGAAATCTACATTATGTGCGAACAAGGATGGGCAATGGTCAGAGAATATGAATCATTGTAGACATTCAAATATTGACATTAATTCAATGTACTGGTAGTTGAAATACATAGAAATTGATTTTGATAATACCATGCATATAATTGACGTGTTAGACTGACTTTCAGCACTAGCATGGCAGGACAGATGGAGACAAAGTCTAACATTACCTTTAACTCTTTGTATGCCAGGCAAACTGATGCCCTATGGGATTTCTGTGCATTACATGAAAGCATGCACACATGGCATCCAAAGATTTAAAGCTCTGTAAAACATTCCATGTTGCGTCACGATCATATTGCCACTGCAAGAGCTTGATGAAAAATTGCTGCACTGCATTGATAGAGCATTAGATGCCCAGATGATTGCTACATGCAATTAATCACAGGTATCTAGAAGGGATTTATCCAGACTATACAAAGAAGCTGTTTCAGGTGATGTGAGTCACAAATAATTCCACAAAATGTGCACATTTTATCCACACAGATGTCCAGGATAAACTCCAGATAACAGTTGCCTCCAGGTATTTCCGGACTGAAAGAACTCCATAACGCGGCATGTTCCAGACATTATCGAGAGCAATGTTTTCAGTTTGTATGAAGGCAACTCTGTCAGATGCGGTTGCTTGGTTACTTCTTTCGGCCTCCACCGCCGCTAGCGAGAATTGATGCGATCCGGATGAAGATGTTGATGGTATCCATGTAGATGCCCATAGCACTGGGATGAGAGGAAAGAGAGAAGAGAGAGAGAGATGAATCCTTTATTTATTTCTTATCTTGATACTAATAATACATGTGGTATATGCATAATAGAGTATAGAACATTGTTTAATTAATAATGATTTACAAATTTCTCTAAAACAAATGAGAGCTAAAGTCACATTTAATGAGTTCATATCCTGTACAACTTTGGGCCAGTACCAGCAAACCCTTGCGCTGACAAAATAATTTTGAACATCACAAAACTTGACTTAATCAGATCAGTGAACAATATATTAACTTAAATATGAGACACCCATTTTCTTGCATGAAGAACAACAATCACATATATGATGTGTAGGTTTTTGTTTTAATTGCATTCCAAAATGTTGACATCCCTTCTCCTTCTTCTATTTTTTTAATAGAAATGGAATGTGCTGCAAATAAGCAATCCAAGGACACCCAAGTCAAAATCACTCAATGTCCTCTTAAAGAAGAGCTGTAGATGTCTCCCCTACCTGTTGATGGGGTCGTAGGGTCGCTGGGCATTCAGTGGATGAAGCTCCGCCCTCTTCATGATGAGCTGTGTGTCGTAGAGCATGAAGCCACCAAACAACACCAGACCACCATACATACTCACAGCATACAGGCCAGAACCTAGGGCTGTCGCTGGTGATAGGAACATACTCCCTGGGTAGATGGATAGAGAGAACAAGTAAAAGATGAACTAGGGAAGGAGATTGTTGGCATGAAATCTCCAAAGAGCACCAAAAATATTGATTGCATACAGTCTAGAGCCAAGGGCTGCCACTAGTATTAATAGACACATACCTGGGTGGATGGATGGATAGAAAGAGAAAATCAGAAAAAGGATGAGAAAGAGAAGGAGAGATTATCGGCATGAAATCTCTAAGCAGCATCAAACATACTAACTGCTTACAGGCCAGAGCCTAACACAGTCACTGGTGATAGGAACATACCCCCTGGATGGATGGATTGATAGAGGGAAAGAGAGAAGGATGAAAAAAGTGAAGGAGATTGTTAGCATAAAATGTCCAAACAGCACCAGACCAAAGTTAACATGTGCCAGAGCCTCGGCTTGTCGCTGGTGATAGAATCATGCTCCCTGGTTGGATGGATAGATAGGGGCAATGAGAGAAGGATGAAAAAGGGAAGGAGAGATTGTCAACATGAAATCTCCTAACATCACCAAATCATAGTACATACAGGCCAGAGCCGAGGGCTGTCGCTGGTGATAGGAACATACTCCCTGGGTGAATGGATAGATAGAAAGAATGAGTGAAGGATGAAAAAGGGAAGGAGAGATTGTCAACATGAAATCTCCTAACAGCACCAAACCATAGTACATACAGGCCAGAGCCGAGGGCTGTCGCTGGTGATAAAAAAAACATACTCCCTGGGTGAATGGATGGATAGAGAGAATGAGAGAAGGATGAAAAAGTGAAGGAGATTGCCAGCATGAAATCTCCAAACAGCAACAAAAGTAATTACTGCATAGTCTGAAGCCTAGGGCTGTCGCTCGTGATAGGAACATACTCCCTGGGTGGATGAATAGATAGAGGGAAAGAGAGAAGGATGAAGAACAGGAGACTGTCAGCATGAAATCTCCAAAATGCACCAAACATACTGACTCCATACAGTCTCGAGCCAAGGGCTGTTGCAGGTGATAGATGCGTACTCCCTGGTTGGATTGATAGATAAGGGCAATGAGAGAAGGATGAAATAGGGAAGGGGAGATTGTCAACATGAACTCTTCACAAAGCACTTGACCACCATATACTCATTGTAAACAGGCCAGAGCCTGTGACTGGAGATATAATCATATTTCTTATGCAATGCAAATCCAATTAAAAATGTATGTTGCATGCAATCTGTAATTACCACCGTTGATTGTTGAAAAAAAAATGAGAGCTTTGCTATGGAAAATCATGTTTCATGGTTGTAGGCTCAAAATATTTTACTTATTTATCATAAGCAGTATTCAGTTAATAAAATATATACTGCTCTGATATTTGGGAAAAAAGTTCAACTGAAGGCATGTGGTGATTTAAACGCCATGCTACTATCCCTTGGCTAGTGCCTTAGGACAAAAGTATGCTTCTTGAGATCAGCTTGTGCCTAAAGCTTTAACCATTTTCTTCGGAGCAGTTTATATTTTTCCAAAATGGTGGAAAGACAAGAAATTTCCCTGACAGCTTACCGACAGAAGCAGCGATGACTGCTCCAAGCCCCATGGCTAGGGGCCCACCCATGTACAGGAACTTATCACTCGGTGCACAGGCAGCAACACAGGACAGACCTGAATGACAACAGCATGAGATGAAGCACAATCAAGAATATGACAAAAAGAAACGAGAATGCAAAATTGAGGCTGAAACAACATAAAAGAAAGACAGAATGAGCATGACACACAAAAAACAGAAGCTGAAATTCAAATCTTAGTATGGCATGCATAACAAATAAATTATGCACTCCTTATGAAAGAACCTACTAAAATCTAAAGACTTGTAAAACGATGCTGTTAGAACACTTAGAATTTTGCTTGAAAGTTCATTCTTGTTCTCATGTACCTTTATCATACTTCTTCTTCTTCTTCATGTTTTTCTTCTTCTTCTTCTTCAGGAACTTCTTCCATTGCTCCATTTTTATCCTTCTATCCTTAAAACCTCTTTTCTTCCTAGCAACGTTCCTCTTTGGATTATTTTGTTTTACTTCTTATCTTTCTCCACAAACTTCTTCCTTTACCTCATTATTTACCTCCATTCCATTTGTTTTCTCCCTTTTCATTCTCATCTCCTTCTCTACATCGCTAGTGTAACCAAAATATGGACATATCTATACATTCTATCAAAGGGTCGATCCATTGTTGTCCTTGCCTGTGACATCACAGTGTTGCTCATGAGATAGAGTGATCATAATGCTTGGAACAGCCATAACTTTTTTAAAATTTCTAATCAGATTTGACTCAAAAAGTTTTGAATACAAATTCTTCTGGGGTTACACAATGGCAATGCTAGCAAGCAACCAGTTACAATTTATATTCACCCTTTCTTTATCAAAATAATGTATACATGCACGGTGCACTGGTACAGTGACTGGATAGCCCCAAGTAATCTTGTATTTGGCTGCCAGTGGTGGTCTTCCAATTTTGTAGCCCAAGGATTTAATTTCTTTGCCTCCTTACCTCCAACGACTCCAGCAGTGTAGCAGGCCGCCCTGATGAGCAGGGGACCCCCCAGGAAGCACATGGGTGCGAGGACGACCCCCAGTAGACTGCTGTGCCCCAGCCAAGCCACCTGCTTCATCCCTAGGCCCTCAGAGTAAGGTATCGACATGGTCGCCATGCCAGACACCATCACCACGGCCATGCCTCCAATCGCACCCTGGCAAGAATGAAATCAGACAAAACAGTTGCCCCCTGAAAACTGCCCTCCGAAGAGGATATTTTAAAAGCAACTATGTTTGTTCTTTACAACATACATGCACCAAATTCAATACTAATTTCAGAAAAAAATGTATCATAATCATGCTTGTGGTAAGTGTTCATCAGTATACCATGTACACTCTTAGACAAATTTGTCAAATCTAACAAATTGTATATTTTGGTTAGGAAAATCCACTAACCACAAATGATGGGGAAGTTTTGATGTGATTACCCTAATTCCAAGCTGTTTAGACATTTCACATGAAATGTCTTGAATCAACAGGTCTGACTTCAACGTACTAGCCCAGCTCTCATTCTTCTCCCAACCAAACAGTCTGAGAAATTAGGACAATCAAAGAACTATCAGTCTCTTGAGTACAAGACTTTGCTTTACAGATTTGAAATAAAATGTCCTCCAGCTTGGAAGGCGGGCTATGATTATTACTACACTAGAACTTACAACCCAAGACTTTGGCGTGATCCTCATGAGGAGTGCAGGGTTTTGAGCCATGGCGAGAGCGGCGGCCGTTGTCCCTGCGATGCCCATCCCAAAGTACATGTACGTTGACCTCACTCTGTCCCTCACATACTGCGGCCAGATTCTAGAAAGAGCAATTCAATTTGGAAAAATCAGGTTTATTTGTATGAAAAAAAAATATATGAAAAAAAAGTCATAGAAATTGAGAGATAAAAAAAATGAGAAAATAATCATGAATTCAAGAATGCTTACAGATTGAAATCTGATTGAAAGGAGGAAGGGTGGGCAGGAGGAGGGTAGAAAGAGGGAAGGTAAGACGAGTTAATACTGAAAGAGGGGATGAAACTAATGATAGAATCCAAATACTTATACAATTGCTTCTAATGGCCACTGGCTGGATAGAGTACCAAAAGTCGTGTCATCACATGAACATATTGTCAAGACAACTGGTTCTTAACAAAATCACCTTACTGGTCCCGCTATGATCACCACTCCTTGCTCTACCAGCATAGTATAGAACCAGCTGTCTTGACAATTATGCTCAAATGACTTCAGACTTTAGTACTTTATATCACTTAAATTAAGCAGAAATACACAGATAAAAGACAGATACACAGATAAATGGATCCAAATCGTGTGATAGTGAGCACAAAAAAGGAAAAGAAACTTACGCTGCCCTTTCGATGGCCCCTACTTCTTTGGACAAGCCAAGGCCGTAGTAGCAGAGAGCACCAATACCAACAGCTGAGGCTCCGACTAGAAGACCTTTGCCCATCATGTCAGCTGCAGGGAGAAACAAGCAACCAGTGGGCACATTTTGTACATGACATGTATGTAACATCTGGGGATGAAGCCATTCATGCTGGGTACTACTACTAATGGCATATGGACCAGTGCTTTTTGCTATATTTCATTAAAGGGTGCTACTATACTGAGGTTTAGCTCTCTTATATCAGAAGCATATCCCAACTAAACAGACAAAACAAGTTTGCCAGGGAATTATTCTATCAAAAAAGTTACGATCACAATCTCACACAACTGTCCTTTTTTTCGATAGCAACTGCGATATATTGTAGCAAGCACAGAAAATCTTGACGATCTCTTGTGCGTACACTGCAAGCACAGAGCCACTACACCTTCTATTCATACAAAGAACAGTTGGGCACAGAAACAATAAATAGATGTGGTGTCTTAAGGTCCTCGTAATCAAGTGCAATGTTCTCAAATTATGGAGAAAAAAATATCAGACCCTATAACAGTATGATTGATATTGAATTTACCCAAACAGCTATGCATTAATTTTCTCATTCCTGGTGGAACTTTCCATAAGTGGACTATTGGATACGGCTAATTCCGATTACATTTGGAAAAGAATAAGAAAATACAGACATGAATAAATCCCTAAAAACACACAACTAGCAATACATTTTGTAAACACCTTCTGAACTATGTTGGAAGGAATGAGGCTCTTTCTAATTGCATTCAAAAAAAAAAACATGCAAATAAATTCTTTAAAACAGCATTCTAACTAGAAACCCATGGTGTATATACATATAATAAACATGTTTGAGAGAATACATTTGTTGAGTCCTACCCGAGCCAGTGGCAGGTGCCTGTACAATCTCTTTCAGTGAGCGCGTCTTATTAGCCGCCCTCTTGGCGCCCAGCCTGGTCTGATTGGCATACTGCTGGGTGCGGATGGTGAATGTGACCCTGTTGATACTAGCGCCGGGATTGGTACTGGCGCTCTTCAGGGCCTGCGAGGCCGAGGTGCAGAGAACGACCGGGAGCCGGGCTACCCTTGCTGCTGCAAACATCTTGAGTGGTTTTCAGGGTCTTCTTGTCTCCAATGATAATGATGCTGTGAGGATGATAGAGACTGGTATCTTTTCTATTTCTGCAAGGAATAGAACATAATACAGATGATAAGTTGAGGATGGGAGGGCAACACATTCAAAAGGAGAAAACGGAGGAATAAGGAATTTTGGGAAAGAGTAGAAGCAGGAGAAGGAAGTGAATCATGATGAAAGTAACTTAAAGAGAAAGAATACCAATAGCAAGAAGGAAGGTTAAGGGAAGAGTCAAAGAGATTAAATCAAAAGTCAAAACCTTGCTTTCCTTGACAACTATTGAATTGGTAGCACAAGTGCCAAATCACCTAAACCACAAAAGCCAAGCCAACTTTTTCTTCAGCCTAATAAGATTAAGACTCAAGGAAGAAAGTAAGAATAAGTATTTATTTATCAAACCTGTCTGCAGGCAATGGAGCCACTCAATCTAGAATAGGCTAGTTACCATTTTTTTTTACCATGATTTGCAAATCACTGCCTTGAGCCTGAAATAGTGCACCTTCTGCATGTTAGAGTTCATTTGTGGGTGATATATTGCTCACAATATTGATGTTTTTTGGCTTAAAATTGCAAGTCAGTTTTCATCATTATGTGGCTTCAAATTCTAAAATAGTCCAACTATAAAGACAGTTCCATGTTGATGTTTTCAAAAATTTCACCTATTTCTCACCGAGACCAAATCTGACTTGTAATTTCAGTTTCTTGTCTTGCTTTGCCACATCTGCTAACTAGCAGCTGCTCAACAGAAAACCTGGTGAAAGACGCTCTTAAGACCAAGGTCCCTTATTTTACTTGTCCATGTATCCATCGTTTTTAGTTGTCTGTATTGTAGATCTTAATATGATTGCATAATCTATTTCCACGTTTTGGCTTTAGCAATGCATTTTATACTTAATAGAAACATCAAATCAAATTCACTTTTTTCACACTAACACATTAAAAGCAGGTAAAATGTTGCTGACATTGGCAAAGTTAGATATATACAGCGGCTCATCCCACGACACGAACCTGGCTTCAGTTCAGGATTCTATCTATTTCACAATCAATAACCACAGAAGACACAGATACCAACGAGTGGGGCAACGCAATACCCTCGCGTACTACATGTCGTAGGCATGACGGACTACAAAAACTGGGGTTATCATGCGAGTTATGTGTGCAATCACGTAGTTACCTATGATTCTTAAAGATTATCTCTCCTCTGATTTACATGAAATTTACTTACATGTCTTGAGGTTGAATAATTGGCACGTTTCACGACGCAACGCTGCACAACATGAGTAGGCAAAACGAACAGTGCACTGTAAACGAGATTTCCTTGGCTTTACACAATAAATATTGTTTGTTGCGTCATGAAAGGTTACGCATGAGTAGTACCCATACTAGCGCGCGTCTGGACTTTAGTCTTTTCTTTTAGATCGGTACCCAAAGTAAATTCGACGGTTCCTACATTAATTCATTATTTTTTTGAAGAAACTGAAAATGTGGCTTACGATTATAATAATAAGTTGCTACGGGCGCATGATAGCAGGCCTACGCCTGGAAAATCCTAATAATCCCATTTAGTAGAAAATATTTTAGAACGCAATGGGAAGCAGTGGCGGATCGAAGGGGTTGGGGGGGGGGGGGGGGGGGGACGGGGTACGTGCGTGGAGGTGTTATCAGGGGGTTGAAATTTGGGGTATTTCTTTTTTTTAATAAAATGGGAAATAATTAGAAGAATAAAAATCCCACCAGTACTACCAGCCATGCAGCCCACTTACCCCTCCACACTCACGACCAAAGGCCCGTGCGCAAAATCTCACGCCTAGAGTTGCAAGGTATTTTGATAGGACGTATAGGCCTACCTCTTTTACGCCTGTCAACTAATACTATAACAAGATTATCGAGATATTAGGCCTACACCTATGTTTAAGACGTAATTTGTGATCCTATATTCAGGCATATTATGTAACGTATCAATTTGTATCGTTTACCGTCACTTACTATATTGATCGAGGGCTATCGATCCAGCTTTAGGCAAGGGCGAGCTAAAACTGCGTGGAGACCAATGATATGCAAATAAGCCGCGACAATGAAAATTGAGGGGAACTACATCTGGAAGTTGGCCGCGGGCTGGAGATTAAACTTTTATCTTAAGCTCAATGCAGGGGCGTAGATTTAATAGCCCGGGAAGGAGGGGGGGGGGGGGGGGGGGCGGTGTTTAGCTAGGAGGAGGGTGTTCTGGGGTTGAAATCACCCCTTGGGTATTTTAATTGAGAAAAATAGGGAGGTAAAAAACAAAAATCCCACCACTACCACCTCACACTCCTCCCCACCCCTCTTTGGGACTACGGGCGGTATTGAAATGGATCGACCACTCTTTTCCTACTATCAAAGACCCGCGCGCAAAATCTCACGGCTCGTCGCGCGGTCTCTGATATTGGCTTCACTGAACCCCTTCCCCCTGATCCCCCCTTCCCCCTCCCGTATCCCCCTCCTCTAATAACAACAACAAAAAAAAGCTATATCCGACCCTTGGAATCAACAATGTATAATGGGATTAAACATACCATATTGACCGCTGTTCATGCAAATGAGGTACTTTTGATAGGACGTATACGGTTAAACCTAATTTAGGCCAGTCAACTAATAATGTAACAAGATTATCGAAATATTAGGCCTACGCCTATATCTAAGGCGTAATTTGTGATTTTATATTCAGGCATATTATGTAACGTATCAATTTGTATCGTTTATCCCACTTAGTACATTGAGGGCTACTGATCCAGGGCGTGCTCCTCAAAACTGGGGACCAATGATATGCAAATGAACCGCGACAATAAAAAATTAAGGGGGACTATGGTGTCCGGAAGTCTCATTGCTCGCGGGCTGGAGGTCATAATGGTCACTTTTATCTTCAGCTCAATTAATGCAGGGGCGACGATTTATCCCGGGGAGAAGAGGGGTGGAAGTGGAAGTGGAAGTGGAAGTGGGTACAATTATCCTTTCCCCACTTTTTAGTGGTGAATTTAGAGAAAGTAACGATGATTAATATGGAAATATCATTGATGATAAAATTGCAAATATCATAACAACGATTCTCTTCTCTGTCGATCGATCATCGAAGATTCCCCCCCCCCCTCCAAACATACACGCCTAATTTAGTGCAGGCAGTACCTATACGATAATAGCATCAATAAATTGTAACAAAAACTTTTTCAATAGTTTCAGCC